>OX336894.1:26946386-27208886 GCA_946959425.1 Argyrosomus regius
ACACGAAAACGTAGTTTTCGGACATTTCGAGCTCCAGCGGAAAAAAAATCTAGGCGGAAGTGGCCGTGGCCTATATAGGGAGATTCAGCTCCATGCACCAAACGCGTGGATATAAGGTTTATGAATGTCTAAACCAGCTTAGGGCGGTTCCTTTGATGCCACTTTGATGTTCCAGTCTCTGTAAAAGAATTTGATGGTCAGTGGTGTCAAATGCGGCACTAAGATCTAACAGGATAAGTACAGAGATGAGTCCTTTGTCTGATGCCATTAGGAGGTTGTTTGTAACTTTGACTAATGCGGTCTCTGTGCTATGATGCACTCTAAATCCTGACTGAAAATCCTCATATAAACTGTTCTTATGGAGAAAGTCACACAGCTGATTGGCTACAGCTTTCTCAAGTATCTTAGAGAGAAAGGGAAGGCTTGATATCGGTCTGTAATTGGCTAAAGCCTCTGGATCTAGAGTGGGCTTTTTAAGAAGAGGTTTAATTACAGCTACTTTAAAGGACTGTGGTACATGTCCTGATAATAAAGACAGATTAATCATATCCAATAAAGAAGGGCTAACTAGAGGTAAAACATCCTTGAGCAGCCTGGTTGGGATGGGATCTAAGAGACAGGTTGACAGTTATTTGATGAAGGTCAATGGGAGAAAAACAGTCTAAATATATATCTGGTTTTACAGCTGTTTCCAAACTTGCTTTATCAGAATGCAGATCAGTGCCTGTTGAGGGCAAGAGGTGATGAATTTTGTCTCTAATAGTTATAATTTTATCATTAAAGAAGCTCATGAAGTCATTACTACTTAGACCTAAAGGAATAGATGGCCCAGTTGAGATGTGGCTCTCTGTTAGCCTGGCTACAGTGCTGAAGAGAAACCTGGGGTTGTTCTTATTTTCCTCTATTAATGAAGAGTAATAGGCTGTTCTGGCATTACAGAGAGCCTTCCTGTATGTTTTAAGATTATCTTGCCAGACTAAATGAGATTCTTCCAGTTTAGTGGCATGCCATTTGCGTTCAGATTTACGTGCCTCTTGCTTTAAGTTACGAGTCTGCTGGCTATACCATGGTGCTAACCTCCTTTGTTTAATTAACTTCTTTTTCAGAGGTGCAATAGAGTCGAGAGTTGTTCGTAATGAGAGAGAGTACTATCAACAAGATGATCTATTTGTGCGGGGCTGAAGGAAGCAGACAAGTCCTCTGCTACATTGAGACAAGGCATTGAATTCAATACTGAAGGAATCACTTCCTTAAATTTGGCTACAGCACTATCAGATAAACGTCTGCTGTAGGAGTTTCTGCTAAAAGGCTTATAGTCCAGTAATATGAACTCAAAGGTTATTAAAAAATGGTCAGACAGAAGAGGATTATGTGGAAAGACTATTAGATGATCAATTTCAATGCCATATGAGAGAACAAGATCAAGAGTGTGGTTCAGACAATGAGTCGGTTTATTTACACTCTGACAGAGGCCGATTGAGTCTAATAGAGAGATAAATGCATTGCTAAGACTATCATTGTGGTTGTCCACGTGAATATTAAAGTCACCTACGATAATTTCGATAAATTCAGACAAAACTGAAGTTCTTGTAATTGGACCCAAAAACATCAGAAACTCTCTTTCTAGAGACTTAGTTACTTTAGATGGGATCACCCTGGCCTCCAGCTCCACCGTAAAGAATCTTGGAGTTGTTTTTGATCAGGATTTGTCCTTTAATGTCCACATAAAACAAATTTCCAGGACTGCATTCTTCCACTTACGTAACATTGCCAAAATCAGACGCATTATATCTCAAGCAGATGCAGAAAAACTAGTCCACGCATTTGTTACTTCTAGGCTGGACTATTGTAACTCTTTGTTATTAGGCTGCTCCAATAAGTCTCTTAGGACTTTGCAGCTAATTCAGAATGCTGCTGCACGTGTTCTGACAGGAACCAAGATCAGAGATCACATCTCTCCCATTTTGGCTTCCTTGCATTGGCTACCTGTTAAATCTAGAATAGAATTTAAAATTCTTCTCCTTACATACAAAGCTCTTCATGGTCAGGCACCATCATATCTAAAAGAGCTCATAGTACCTTACTACCCCTCTAGAACACTGCGCTCTCAGAATGCTGGGTTCCTTGTGGTTCCTATAATTTCCAAAAGTAGATTGGGAGCCAGAGGTTTCAGCTATCAAGCTCCTCTTCTGTGGAACAAACTACCATTTTTGGGTTCGGGAGGCAGACACGGTCAACACTTTTAAGAGTAAACTTAAGACTTTCCTTTTTGATAGAGCTTATAGTTAGGGCTGGCTCAGGTCATCCCTTAGTTATGCTGCTATAGGACTAAACTGCCGGGGGACTCCCCCTTTCAGGGTTATGCATAGCCAGGCACGGTATTGGTTGAAGATGCAGTCACATCTCCCTTTACTGAAAACCCTCTCTCTCTCTCTCTCTGTCTCTCTCTCTCGCTCTCACCATCACCACCACCATCTGTAAACATATGTTGTCTCTCACTTTTTTTAATAATTTTTTTCATCACCACCACTACATATTTTCTGTAAACATACATGTCTGTCATACATGTTTATAGTAACTTAGTTAATGATTTGCTACTGCTGTGCATCTGTGTCTCTCTATCTCTATCACAGGTTCTACTGCTACTGTAATCATTTTATCATTCATTGTAATCCATTGCCATTTTTCATTGTAATTGTACAAAATGTTTCTGCTGACTTGTTGACTGTACACGTGACATCTATTGCACGTCTGTCCGTCCTGGGAGAGGGATCCCTCCTCTGTGGCTCTTCCTGAGGTTTCTTCCACTTTTTACCCTGTTAAAAGGGTTTTTTGTGGGCAAGTTTTTCCTCACTCGAACCGAGGGTCTAAGGACAGAGGGTGTCACTCCCTGTACAGATTGTGAAGCCCTCCGAGGCAAAATGTATTTTGCGACTTTGGGCTATACAAATAAAATTTGATTTGATTTGATTAATTACTTTGTCTGTTTTAAGGATCAAGCCTGATGCAAATTCTGCAAATTCAGATAAAAATTCAGAGTAAGGACCTGGAGGACAGTATACTGTAACAAATATAATTGGCTGTAATGTTTTCCAGGTTGGGTGAGAAAAGCTAAGAACAAGACTTTCAAATGAATTATAATTTAGTTTAGGTTTAGGATTTATTAATAGACTTGAGTCAAATATGGCTCCAACTCCACCACCCCGACAATGACTACAATGACTGGGAGGAGTGGATTCATTTAAACTAACATATTCATCCTCCTGCAGCCAGGTTTCAGTAAGACAGAATAAATCAATATCATTATCAGATATTAATTCATTGACTAAAACAGCTTTAGAGGACAAAGACCTGATATTCAGGAGTCCACATTTAATTCTCTTATTTTGGACTGTTGGGGATGCTGTTTTAATTTTTATTAAGTTTTTATGATGAGCTCCTCCTCTGTTTGTTTTATCAAAAGTTGTGTGAGCTGTTGCTGTTGGAGCAGTTCCATGACACTCTTCCTGAGCGTATAGCTACTTATCTGATTGAAAGAAATGCTAAAACATTGACTGAAGCAGCGGCCATTGCAGAGGAGTATGCACTGATGCATAAAGTATGTGGTGACTGACACAGAGAGACGTTTTTTGGTCATCAGAAAGGGTCAGGAAGTGAGTTCCCACCTTTCAAGTCAGGTAACAGTGGCAGTAAGTTGGATCCAAGTCGGGTTTGTAATTATTGTCTTGGTAAAGGTTATCACTCCCTCCAGGAAATAAGCGACACTAGTTCTTCATACAGATGGATTTATTCCTCTCTCAAACTCCACTTCATTGTCATCAATCCACCGTCGAATTGTTACAGGACAATATACAAATAAACATGCATTCATAAAACTGACACGCCAAAGACTAATTAACATGACGAGCAACGTAAATAAACATAGCTCGCTGGCTGCATACAACCCAGGGGGAATGAGTCTTCTTAAACAAAAAATCTTTCAAAAATCAAAAATAGGAAATACAAAGATCACCTTGAAACACTTTCAACAACTTAAAAACAGAGCATAAACTTCTTCTTAAATCTTTCTTTTAGGTAGATTCCCGCAATTAACTGCGTCCCTTGCGCAACAGGCAACAAACATTAGTTCCCACCCAGTGCACAATACAAATAAATATTCACAAAATAAACCACATAAATAATATATGTAAACAAACACTGAAATTACTGCAAATGATATTTATGGCAGTTATAAAGGTCATTGGAAAGCTGAATGTCCAGTGCTGAAATCAAAACATAAATCACAGCAAGGTTACCGTCATGTAAAACCTGTGGCCCTTTCTGCTCCAGCAAGGTTTGGTGAGAAGGCTGATGCTATTGCTGCAGTTTGCCAGCACACAAAGTCAAACATAGTGGATGCTCTTGCCTCCCAGTTTGCTGACGCTGCACCTTCTCCTGTGGAATCGTCTGGACGCTCCCAGGGGGTGTCATCTGAAACTGACATGTCCAGTGAAATTGATCCAGGTTATGACCCATGGGTTTGACTTTGGTCCCTGCTCCTTTGCATAAAGTTGTTTTGTGTTCTGATCTGGTTAAAGGTGAAGTTGTTTTGGGAGTGCGGCCTGCTCTACCGGTTGAAGGGGTGCAAGTTATTCTGGGAAATTAGTTAGCTGGGAGCCGCATCTGGGCAGATTCACAACCTTCTCTAGTGGTTACCCGTACTGCTTCTGTGAATAAGGCTGAGATTGAGGACAAGGGCCATCCACAGGTTTTTCCGGCATGTGCTGTGACTAGGTCTCAGGCTTGTCTGCACAAAAATAAATTGGAAGAGAAAAAGGAAGAAAACGTTCCTCTAAATGTTGTGTTGCCATTGCCTGCTTTTCCCTTCTCTGTGTCTCGCTTTGACCTGATACAGGAGCAGCAGAACAACCCTACTCTGTTTGAAGTGTTTCAGCAGGTGCGTCCAGTGGAAGAGATGAAAAGTGTGGCACAAGGATACTTCCTGGAAGAGGGCATGTTGGTGAGAAAATGGCTGCCTCAAGGTGATAGGTTTGTTGGCGATGCCAGGTTCCAGATTGTTGTTCCAACAAAGCTGAGAGATGGGATTTTGAGCACTGCTCATGACATGGTTTGGGAGTTAAGAAGACGTATGATAAAATCTTCCATTACTTTTACTGGCCTCGCTTGAAAAAAGACATTTCAGCATACATCAAAACCTGTCACACTTGTCGGCTCACAGGAAAACTGAATCAGTCAATTAAACCTGCTCCATTGCATCCCATACCAGGAGTTGGTCAGCCTTTTGAGCATTTGCAGATTGACTGTGTGGGCCCACTGCCCAAGTCTAAAACTGGTAGCATGTATCTTTTCACTGTCATGTGTAAAACTACCAGATATCCTGCTGCCTATCCTCTGCAAAACATTACTACAAAGTCTAGCATGAAAGCTTTAACCCAGTTAATTTCTGTGTTTGGCATTCCAAAGGTCATCCAAAGTGATCAGGGAACAAATTTTACATCTGGCCTGTTTGCAAAGATGTTGAAGAAACTTTGTATTTGGGTTGGAGGGATGCGCAGTGTATTTAGATGATGTCGTAATATATTGTGATACCTGGGAGGAGCATGTACACCGCATCAGAGCTTTGTTTGATCGTCTTGCCTGGGCCAATCTCACTGTGAATCTGGCTAAATGTGAGTTTGCCCAAGGGACAGTCACATATTTGGGGAAGATTGTTGGCCAGGGGCAGGTACGCCCAGTTAGAGTGAAAGTTCTGGCTATTGATCAGTTTCCACCGCCAGCCACTAAGAAAGAACTTATGCACTTTCTAGGTGTAGCAGCATACATGTGCTATCTGTCATTCAGTGCTGCTGGTGTGTATTAAGCGCCACAGGTGGGCCAGTATAAAAGCCACCACCCTCCACTGGCTATTCCTCTTGCACCTCTGTCATCACTGGTGCGTCACTTCCGGGTCATAGGTTGTTGGTCCAACAGGTATGGTTGCCCGCTGCTTCACCACACTGGTCGCTCGGTCCTTTCTGTGTGCTCACAGCATTTGTACTTGTTTGTAGGGCAGCTGCTCGCGTGCTGCTCCATGTGTCCTGTATGGGCGGCGTAGTTTGCGCGTGGTAAGTGTCCTCCCCTTCTTGCCATTGTAGTTGATGCTGTCTGAGGGCTAACGCTAGTGTGGTCACAGGTAAATGCCAGCAGTGGCCGGTCTTCTCTCTCCCTCCCTCCTCCGGTGCGAATGAGTGTGTGTCCCTAAACAGATGTGTGTGTTAGTATAGCAACCAACCGCAGGATTTACTGTTAAACGTAGTGAGGTGTAACGTGCGATCAGCTGATTGGGGTCGCTGCTGCTTTGTCTCTGTTTCAAACGCTGCTGCTGCTTTGCTCTGCTCTGTTTCGACTGCTTGCTTTGCTTTGCTTGGTCTCGACACTGCTTTCTCCACGCTGCTTGGCTGCATGGCTGCGTGGCTGCTCTTGCTCCGCTCTGCTTGGCTTCACCTGCCGGTCATCGCGGCCTGGCGGTCGTCACGGCCTGGCACCTGAGGCCCATGCCATGCCCCAGAGCAGCTCTGTCAGACTCACGCCTGGGTGTTTTAACTAGGGCCTGGCCTCTGTGTGTGTGGATGAGTGTTAGGTTATTTAAATAATTTTGTTATTTTGGATTGATTACTTAGTTAAATTTGTTTTGTCCTCTTTAGTTTATTTTTTTATTTCTTAAAGTGGGCACTTATTGATATTGGTTAAGATTATTTGCCCTTTTGTTTTGTGATTGCTCTATTAATTTGTTTATTTCTCTTTTTAGTTCCTGGAGACTGGTGGTGGCAGTGCTGGTGCCCGGGTGGTGGTATCCCCTTTTGTCTGCTGTGTCCGGGGAAGCGGGCTTCACTTCACTGAGTGTGTGTCACGTATGTCGTTGATCTCTTCTTTTGGGTTAACCCCCCCCCCTGCACTAAGCCCCTGTCCATACACTCAGCTCCAGCACCCTTTCTTTGATTTCCCTGTTTTGATTTTCCTTTTGTATGAGTGAAATTGAAATATTTTAAACTAAATATTTAACAATAAAATTGTATATTTTTCTATAAATACCCGAACCACGTCTCATGCCTTACTGAGTAAACTTACCTTTGTGCCTTCCAAATTAATTCTCTGGGTGAAATTCCCAGGGTGGCGTTGTCGGTTCCTTTCCCTAATTTGGTTGTTGGTCAAATTATTAGGTTTAATTTCTCTTTTTTTGTTTTCACCTTATCCTCGCCACATAGGCATGGTTGGGTACTGTCGTGGGTTTTGCCAGAATTTCTCTACAGTAGTGGCCCCTCTTACTAACCTGTTAAGTTCAAAGGTCAAGTTTGATTGGTCCCCTCAGTGTCAACATGCTTTTGAAAATGTAAAGAGTCTGATTTCCTCTGCTCCTGTTTTGGCAGGTGGGGGGGGGGGTTACCTCTCTGTAGCCTTCAAGCATCTTCCAGGCCGTCAGCTGGTTGGCTGCACCTTGAGAGGGTGGAGCTGGATGATATAAATAGGGCGGCCATCTTAGAGCCTCTCTCTCTCTTTTGTTCTGGCAGCCATGGGAAATTCAGTTTGTTTTGAATTTGTTCTTTTATTAACCCTCTGTGGAGGGGGCGTGGTGCATCAGCTGCAGGGGAGAGGTGTGGAGAGGGCTCAGGAGAGCAGCGCCAGGGGAGGTGATTAGCACACCTGCATCTAGTTGTCTAATCACTCTCCCCTTTTTAACACAGTAGCGTGCTGGACCTGGGAGAGAGGAACGAGACGAGCACACGAGTAGCCGGCAGCAAGACAGCCGGTCAGCCTGCGAACGGCTCAGAAGTGTGTTATTGATTGTGGTGTGTAATAAAAAGATGTAAAGACTGCTATACTTCTCCGTGTATCTCTGTTGAGGAACCTGCGGTGGCATCAGAAGCACCACAATTGGCGCCCAACATAACTCAACAGACCAGGCGAGATGACGGAGCCACAGCAGCCAATGACCACGCTGGCCCAAATGCTGGCGGAGGTCACAGCGATGAACCGCGACCAAGCGGTGTTGAACAGACAGCAGCTGGCTGCACTGCAGATGCGAGCGGAGCGGCAGACCCAGCTGCTGGAGGCGATGGTGGTTCGGGCGGGGGCAGCATCAACGGCCCCCTCACTCTCCGGGATCACCCTGCACAAAATGGCAGCACACGATGACCCTCAAACTTTCCTCGAAATGTTCGAGGCGACGGCAACGGCATGCGGCTGGCCGGGGGCGGAGTGGGCCATGCGCCTGCTCCCCCTTTTGTCAGGAGACGCACAAACGGCGGCGCTCGGCCTGCCGGCCCCCTCTCGAGGCCGGTATGGAGAGATAAAAAGGGCCATCCTCGATCGACTGGGGTTCTCAGCGGAGGACCATCGTCGCAGGTTCCGGGGATCCAAGCTGGGACCAACAGACCGCCCATTCGTTTTCGCCCAGCAGTTGAAGGACGCAGCAACCAGGTGGCTGTAGTTCACCAGAATCTGATTCGACCCGAGGCTTTGATGGAGGCAGGGTGGGTTGATATCAGGTGTGTGCATGGGGATGTTCACGGATACCCCACCTGGCGCACCCCCTTATTTTGGGTACTGATTGGCCTGGGTTTGATAGATTAGTGGGGCAGTGTGTGGAGGTGCGCTCACGACCGATAGGGGCATGGGATATGTGCGCTGTGCTCAGTGGTGACGCGAGGTTGTCCGACACTGCAGACGGGGAGGGGGAGGGGGAGCCTCGGGAGCCTGCGGTGCCTCCACAGGAGGCTCCGCAGGTTCCCGTGTTTGACTCCATGGAAGATTTTCCACTTGAGCAGTCTCGTGACGATACTCTACGCTTTGCCTTTGACCAAGTGATAAAAATTGATGGTCACATGGTGCGCCCTGACGCAGCGTTAACATATCCACACTTTTTATTGCGCAGGGACAGATTATACAGAGTGAGTCGTGACACTCAGACAGAGGAGATAATTACCCAGTTGTTGGTACCAAAAAGCCGCCGGGAAATGATTTTCCAGGCGGCTCATTATAACCCAATGGCTGGACATATGGGGTGTGATAAGACACTGAACCGTGTAATGGCCCGATTCTATTGGCCAGGCATTCGGGCAGACGTGCGCCGCTGGTGTGCGTCCTGCCCTGAATGCCAGTTGGTTAACCAACCGGCCATCCCGAGAGCGCCTTTGCGCCCATTACCCCATTGATTGAGGTCCCATTTGAACGTATTGGGATGGATCTCATCGGGCCATTTCACCGGAGCGCACGCGGATATCGGTTTGTGTTAGTTCTTGTGGATTACGCAACCCGATATCCAGAGGCAGTGCCGCTGCGCACCATCTCTGCAAAGAGTGTGGCGCAGGCGCTGTTTCAAGTTATCTCCCGAGTTGGGATCCCGAAAGAGATCCTGACTGATCAAGGCACCCAATTTATGTCACGTTCACTGAGAGAACTGTACGGATTATTGGGAATCAAGTCTATTCGAACCAGTGTTTACCACCCTCAAACTGATGGCCTCGTTGAGCGCCTGAATAAGACTCTGAAATCCATGATCCGTAAGTTTGTGCACGATGATAGTCGTAATTGGGATAGGTGGCTAGATCCTCTGTTGTTTGCAGTGCGCGAGGTACCTCAGGCCTCCACGGGATTTTCTCCCTTTGAACTGCTGTTCGGCAGGAAACCACGCGGAGTTTTGGACCTGGTTAAAGAAAGCTGGGAGGAAGGTCCAAGCCCGAGTAAAAACGAAGTTCAGTACGTCCTGGACCTGAGAGCAAAACTCCACACACTAGGACAGTTATCACGTGAGAATTTGCTCCGGGCCCAGGAACGTCAGCAGCGGCTGTACAACAGAGGATCTAGGTTAAGACAATTTTCACCGGGAGATAAAGTGCTTGTATTGCTCCCATCTTCCAACTCAAAATTACTCGCCAAGTGGCAAGGTCCCTTTGTGGTCACACAACGAGTGGGTGACGTTGATTACGAGCTTGTGCGATCTGACAGGGGAGGGGCTACACAGATTTATCACCTCAACTTCCTGAAAGCTTGGAGAGAGGCTGAGTCGGTGTCTCTGGTGTCGGCGATTGCAGACAGAGATGAGTTGGGGCCTGAGGTACCAAAATCGGCCAATCCTGCCTCGCTCCTTTGTGAAAACCATCTCTCACCGTCCCAGAGAGCAGATATAGCCAGGTTGCAGCAGCGTTACGCTGATGTGTTCTCCCCCCTGCCAGGAAGCACAAGCCTTATTCAACACCATGTTGAGACTCACCCGGGCGTGACGGTGCGTTCACGGCCCTATCGGTTACCTGAACACAAGAGAAAAGTGGTTCAGGCAGAATTGAAAGCGATGTTGGAGATGGGTGTAATAGAAGAGTCCCACAGTGCCTGGTGTAGCCCCATCGTTCTTGTAGTCAAGAAAGATGGGTCTATCCGGTTCTGTGTGGACTATCGCAAGGTGAATGATGTTTCACAGTTTGATGCCTATCCGATGCCCCGGGTCGACGAACTCCTGGATCGCCTGGGCACGGCTCGCTTTTTCACGACGCTGGATTTGACCAAGGGCTACTGGCAGATTCCCTTATCTCCAGAGTCTAAGGAGAAAACGGCCTTCTCCACTCCGTACGGTTTGTACCAATTTGTTACACTTCTGTTCGGGTTGTTCGGGGCCCCAGCCACATTTCAACGCCTCATGGACCGGGTGCTGCGCCCACATGCTGCATATGCTGCCGCCTACCTGGATGACGTGATCATCCACAGTAACAGTTGGGCGGAGCATGTGCAGCAGGTGGCCGCGGTGCTCGAGTCACTGAGGCAGGCGGGGCTCACGGCCAACCCGAAGAAGTGTGCAGTTGGACGGAGGGAGGTAAGGTATCTGGGGTACCACTTGGGCGGCGGGCAGGTGCGTCCGCAGGTAGATAAGACAGCAGCGATTGCAGCCTGCCCAAGGCCCAAAGAGGTGCGGCGGTTTTTGGGGCTGGCCGGCTATTACCGGCGATTTATTCCCAACTTCGCGGAGCTGACCAGCCCCTTGACTGACCTCACCCGAAAGGGTGCCTCAGATCCGGTCCAGTGGACGGAGCAGTGCCAGGTGTCGCTTGAGAGGGTAAAGCAGGCCCTCTTTGGGGAGCCTCTTCTCCACACACCTAACTTTTCTCTCCCTTTTGTCCTGCAGACTGATGCGTCGGGCAGAGGGCTGGGGGCCGTTTTGTCCCAGCAGGTGCAGGGCGTCGACCGCCCGATTCTCTACATCAGCCGGAAGCTGTCCGAAAGGGAGGCCAGGTACAGCACAGTGGAGAAGGAGTGCCTGGCCATCCGGTGGGCGGTCGATGCTCTGCGGTACTACCTGCTGGGACGCCCATTCACCCTCTGCTCGGACCACACTCCCCTCCAGTGGCTCCACCGCATGAAAGATGCCAACGCCCGGATCACCCGTTGGTATCTGGCACTGCAGCCGTTTAAGTTCAAGGTGGTCCATAGGCCGGGGGCACAGATGGCTGTGGCCGACTTCCTCTCCTGCTCCCATGGGGGGGGGGGGGGGGGGTTTGTTTTGAATTTGTTCTTTTATTAACCCTCTGTGGAGGGGGCGTGGTGCATCAGCTGCAGGGGAGAGGTGTGGAGAGGGCTCAGGAGAGCAGCGCCAGGGGAGGTGATTAGCACACCTGCATCTAGTTGTCTAATCACTCTCCCCTTTTTAACACAGTAGCGTGCTGGACCTGGGAGAGAGGAACGAGACGAGCACACGAGTAGCCGGCAGCAAGACAGCCGGTCAGCCTGCGAACGGCTCAGAAGTGTGTTATCGATTGTGCTGTGTAATAAAAAGATGTAAAGACTGCTATACTTGCGGTGGCATCAGAAGCACCACACCCTCACACACACACCCACCCACTCTACACCACTGATAAAGAACATTCACACATTTTAGGCTGTGTTATGTTTAGTTAAATAAATGTTTTCTTGCACTACATGGGTGTGTGGACTCTTATTATTTTGTTGCGAACCTTTGAGCCAGGTTCATATCTGTGCGCTGTCCACAGCGTCGCGCTGTTATCAGTTATCAATTCGTTTTTGACTGTATCACAGACCTGTGTTGTCATTTTGAGAAATCTCCATCTTCATAGCTTCCCTTTTATTATTAACAGTATGGTAGTGATGGCAGAAATGTGCTAGCTCGCCATCAGGCTGAAACCTGTCACAAGGCTGCAAAAGATGCACTTATTTTTATTTAATCCTAGTACTGTTAGTTTGACCTATTTTTCTGTTAAATGATTAGAGGCTCACTGGAAACAACAATAATAATCTGTTTGATTTTATAGATTGAAGATTACATTGAAAAGACAAAAAACATAGCAATAGAAGAGCTGTTCAAAAACATAAATTTTTGCTTTAATCCACACAATACCTCCAACACCTAGAATAGAATTTAAAATTATCCCCCTTACATACAAAGCTCTTCATGGTGAGGCACCATCATATTTAAAAGAGCTCATAATACCTTACTACCCCTCTAGAACACTGATTTGATAAAGGTTATAGTTAGGGCTGGCTCAGGTCATCCCTTAGTTATGCTGCTATAGGACTAGACTGCCGGGGGACTCCCCCTCCCTCCCCTCTCTCTCTCTCTCTCTCTCTCTCTCTCTCTCTCAGGGTTGTGCCTAGTCAGGCAAGGTATTGGTTGAAGATGTAGTCACATCTTCCTTTACTGAAAACTCTACTCAAACCTTCTCTCTCTCTATCACCATCTGTAAACATACATGTCTCATTAATGCATGTTAATGCATATTACTAACTAAACTTCTTCCCTGGAGTTTCTGTGCTCTCTCGTCCAGCAGGTTCTCATGGATCGTGGCTGCTGCTGTGGTCCTGCACGACGTCCACTACGTATATTATTACTGTCATTATTGTTACCATATCTCCATTACAGTTTATAGTTAATTAATGACTTGCTGCTGCTGTGCATCTGTGTCTCTCTATCTCTATCACAGGTTCCACTGCTACTGTAATCATTTTATCATTCATTGTAATTGTACAATATGTTTCTGTTGATTTGCTCTGTACACGTGACATCTATTGCACGTCTGTCCGTCCTGGGAGAGGGATCCCTCCTCTGTGGCTCTTCCTGAGGTTTCTTCCACCTTTTTTTCCCTGTTAAAAGGGTTTTTTGTGGGTTTTTCCTCACTCGAACCGAGGGTCTAGGGACAGAGGGTGTCACTCCCTGTACAGATTGTAAAGCCCTCAGAGGCAAAATGTGCTTTGTGACTTTGGGCTATACAAATAAAATTTGATGTAATTTGATTTGAACACCATTGTTTTGAATTTGGGCTATGGTATCATAAAAAGTATGCTGCCCAGTCTTACATGGTGACTGCTACACTGACTGCTTACTGCTCCAAACAAGTGAGCACAACTCTAATTTCCACAACAAAATCAATAATTTATATAATAATAATATCTTTGGTTGTAGTTACTTGCTGTGACCACCTGAGGGCAATCAAGACTAATGAATAGTATATTTGTACACATCAGCATTTATGGGACAGTCTAGACACAAATATAAACATTATTGATATGTATGACTTTTGTTTGAATAGACCAGAAAAACTCTTTACCAGTAATGGCTCAGTTCCATTCAGGTGAGCCTTGAAAAATATAAACACCTACATGGAGTGAAGTCATCACCAGTTTTTGACAAGTCAAGATGTTATGGTTAATGTTTTGAATGTTAATTGTAAAAGCAAATGCAAAGTTAACACAGCTGTATACCTATATACAGTATACAAAATATACACATATATACATATACTACAGGGATACCTGGCTTTCAGATGAAATTTCAGAGTGCACCTAAAATGCACTCTAACCTTTACAGGTGAACTTCATTTGACCTTCTCTAAACTTTTGAATGCACATGTCCAACTGTTCAATGTTTCAGTATTTATTGCATAACATGCTGTCTCTAACAAGGTGATTAAAAATAATCCATGAATGGACCACTAAATGTTCTGCTTCAATGACAGTTTGTATTTAAACAGTCCTCTTCATCATGCTGTTCACATTTTGACATCATGAGACCAAGACAACACCTAACAATCCATCAACAGTACCTGATCAGTGTGAGGCTTCAAACAGGAAGTACTCAGAGGGAAGTTACCACTGAGCTTAGAGTGTCACAGAGTGTCACAGAGTGTCATCAGCAGGTTGCAATAAGTGGATTTGTGAACAGCGTGAGATGTCTAGTTGAGCTATAATCGATACACGACAAGTTACTGAGACATCAAAATTTTTTGTTGCGGTATACCCAGCGGGAAGTAGGGCTGCTGGGGGTGCTGCAGCACCCCAAAAATGTATTTACCCAAAAATAAATACACGAAATAAAGTGGAAAAAAAGAGAAAATGCTAAAAGTTAACTGGAAGCACTAATAACTATAAATTGTCGTGGTCTGGCTTAATGTTCATTATGCAGTTTGTGTCATGCTAGTCTCATGACCACACGTAAGGTCAAGTGTCACGTACGGTCACGTATCGTCACTTGTAGTCGAGCTAACTGACCACCGATGTCGCAAAAACGGATTTTAGACATTTTTGGGAAGCCTCAACCAAATAAAATAAGATGTGTGATGCAGGCAGTAAGACACTTTTCTTTTAAAAATGCTCCCGCCGCGCAGCGCGCCTTTACACATGGTGTTCAGCGCCACAGTTACATGGACAGCTGTGACAAATTGTTTACTGTTGCCAAGGTGATCAGCACCATGAACAGTTACACGGACTCTGTGACACATTGTTTGTTCTGGTTCCATTATGTATGTGTATGTAACGCATAAAAATACACAGAATGGCACCTATAATTCCCTCTATTGTTGTGTAAGTTAAGATTTTTGCAGGCTTAATTAATGTGGCCGAGGCTCCGGGTTCATTGTTATTACAAACCTACGACCAATCAGCTCTGAATTATCTGTGAATTCAAAGTTCCTTTCAGTTTTTGATTGAGAACTGATCTCATGTCTCATTGTGTTTAAGTGTTGTGTTTCATGATTTTCTCTTTATTTCCAATAATGAGACTCATATCAATGCGTATACTACACGTAGGCTACACATGCTTCACTTATATCATTGTGTATTTTCTGGGTGGCTTCGTGAATAAATAACGCAGATGACTATGTGTCACCGCTGCATGTAACAATATTGCCATGGTGTAGGAGTCAAGCCGCGCTGGTATATTTTTTTTTATCAATGTAGCGAGTTAAGTGCAGCGCAGAGCTTTTTTTTTCTCAGCACCCCCTGCTGAGAATATGTTCCCGCGGCTATGGGTATACCCACCACTGTTGTTAGCTTTTGTTTCAATAAATAGTTTGAGATAAAGAAAGTACCATTGCATGCTTATACTTAAATGCCCCACTACATGATATAATATCACTGTAGAACAGACGTACTCAACTAGCGGACTCCGATCCGCATGCGGACCCAAACGCAATGTTATCCGGACCAAGACAAAATCTCTCTATAATAAATATTACTATTAAAATTATTATTATTATTATTTTATCTTCATAGTGTTTCAAGCGAGATCATTGCCATGCGATTTCTGGATGTATTTCCGCGTAGCCAATCTCGCGACAAATCAAAAAACAAAATATCAGGTTGTTTATCATCACTATGACAACTCAGTGAAGCTGCGAACATGAGGCCAGCGTGCGAGTCTGTTTTCTGTCTGTCGGTCAGTGATAGAGTTAGCAGTTAGTTTTCAGCAAACAAAAAAAAACATGGCGTGCTCCAAACTGGAAAAGAAACGAAAGGTGGATTCAGAAAACCGAGAATTTAAGACAGAGTGGACAGACAAATATGCATTTGTACTGCCTGCGGGGAGCACAAAACCAATGTGTTTAATCTGCAATGAGACCGTTGCTCTCGTCAAAAGTGGAAACGTGAAGCGGCATTATGAAACAAAACATGGGCACTTCGGACAGAACTATCCACAAAACTCCGCGGTAAGAACCAGAAAAATAAATCAAATGCAAGCATCATATCAAGCATCACGAACTGTGATAGTCAGGTCAGCAACCCAGCAGGAGCGCGCGACTGAAGCCTCACTGCGAGTGGCATGGGTCTTAGGCAAGCACAAAAAGCCTTTCACTGACGCTGAAGTAGTAAAGGAGTGCATGAACGAGGTAGCGACCGCTCTATTTGAGGGAACTCAATTAAAAGATGACATCATTCAAAAAATAAGTCAAATATCCCTCTCTGATTCCACTGCAGCAAGACGAACTGAAGTCCTTGCCGATGATTTATTGGACCAAATGAAATCTGCTGTGAAAAATGCTAACTGCATTTCATTGGCTTTGGATGAATCAACTGACAACACGGATAACGCCCAACTTATGGTGTTTGTTAGATTTTTTGATGCAGAGAAGAAGGAATTCATTGAAGATGTGTTAGGTCTCACAACCCTCCATGGCCATACAAGAGGCAGTGACATTTATGAAGCAGTGATGCAGATGTTGCGAGACCAAGGCATAGACCTGAAGCATGTTGTTTCCATTGCTACTGATGGAGCCCCAAGTATGACTGGGAGAGAGAGGGGATTAGTCTCCCTCTTAAAGGCACATCACCCTGACCTCATTGCATACCACTGTGTTATTCATCAGATGGTTTTGTGTGCCAGCCTGGGAAAGGAGTTTTCAGAAATCATGTCAACCATGATGAAGCTCATTAACTTTTTGAGGGCGTCATCTGCTTTGCAGCATCGCCTGCTACGCTCATTCCTCACAGAGGTGGATGCAGAATTTGATGATTTACTTCTGCACAATAATGTCGGGTGGCTTAGTAAGGGGAAGGTGTTGGAGCATTTTTGGGCACTGCGGAAGGAGTTAGAAACGTTTCTAGTGAATCAGACCAGTCCAAAAGCAAAACCATTTGTGGAATTCCTGCAAAACAACGAAAATATGGAAATTGCTGCATTTCTGACAGACATCACTTGCCACCTCAATGATTTGAATTTGAAGCTCCAGGGCAAAAATAACACAGTGTGTAACCTCATGTCAGCTATCCGTGCTTTTCAAAGGAAGCTGGAAATATTCAAAAGTGACCTACAGGAGGGGGGCCTGCTTCACTTCCCAAATCTTAAAAGCCAAGCTTCAGGACCACAACATCACAATTATGTGGAATTCCTGGACAAGTTGATCGAAAATTTTGAAACCCGGTTTGGAGATTTCCCCCTGGGAAAACAGGTCTTGCTGTGTATTGAAAACCCATTCCTGGTGAAGAATTTGACAGAATTCTCAAATGAAGCCCTGAAGGTCTGCCCATGGGCTAGTGCTGCTTCTCTTCAGTCAGAGCTGATTGAGCTTCAAGAAAACCTTGCCCTGCAGGAATCTCTCTGTGACCCTGCCACCTTTTGGACGAAGATGGCACCTGCAGGTGTCTTGCAGAAAATGGCCCTGCAGATTCTTACCATGTTAGTAGTATATAAGGGGCACCTTTTTTCCTGTGCACGCGCATGGGGGCCTGTCCGCGCGTGCATGTGCATGGCACGGGTGTGGCGCACATCGGAAGTGTCATAAACGAGGGGGAGGGGTTAGGGCATGTACGGACATGAGCGGAGGGGGTCATAAAATACGCCAAATGTCGGGGTGCCGATGTGACGCGCAAGTGGGTGTGTTGTTGTGTGTGTGTGTGTGTGTGTGTGTGTGTGTGTGTGTATGATGCATCAGAAGTATCATAAACGAGGGGAGGGGGTTAGTAGTACTATATCCTCAAGAACTTAAAGTGGTAAGAAGAAAAGTGGCAAAATGTTATTTAGACTCACAACCTTTTATTTTCAACAACTAACACAGTATTGAAATAGAAATAAAGCAACATTGTTGTTTGGTGTAGCCTGTATCCTCAAGAACTTAAAGTGGAAAAAAGAAAAGTGGCTAAATGTTATTTAGTCTTATAAACTTTTATTTTCAACAACAACTAGTGTAAGGTAATTTGAAAAATCACAGGAGAGGAGATCAATGAATAGAGGAGTCAGAGGGCCTCCACAACGTCTGCGGGAACAGGATGCAAGGGTGGCAAAAGGTGTTAACTTTCTTTAATCCAGTCGCATTAAAATAAAAAAAAGGAGGTTACCTTACGTCACCATGACGACATATGGTGTGGAAGTGGGGATTCCCATATAAGAAAGTACTTTCTTAGCAGTCAGTCTCGTGCTCGCCATTAGTGTGGACCTCGCTGCTGAAAATGTTTTTTTAGTAAGTAATTTGAACGCATAACTTAACATTTACAATTTTTGTATGTTCTTGCAGGGTTATTTAGTATGTTCAGGAATCAACCCCGGCCCTCGTGCAGCGGACGCAGGATTCTTTTTTCGCGGCAAGAAGGATCCATAGCAACAGCCTCTGAGAAAGCGGGGACAGTACTGCCATCAAGCCCCATTCTGATCTCAGACACTCCTGAGGACAACTTCAACGTTGGGGGGAGTTCAGCACGTGGCGTTGCACCAAGCACTCCGACCTTGAGAGAGGCGGCGGGACTGATAACCCCTGGATACTCTCTTCTTAACCCACATCCTGAAGCTGAAGAACTTCCTGAACTATTGGACTGGACAGACGCGGAAATCAGGCAGTGGGATGAGTGCGACTTATCGGCTGAGGCAGACAGTAAGAATCCAATAACCAAATCTTCTTCCCAGGGTTTAAGGGCCGAACAACCTAGTACGTCAAGAGGTGTTGATGACCGTGCAATTATAAATATTTTAACAGAATTAAGCACCAATATAAATATTTTAACAAAAAAAGTAGACGACTTGAGTAATAACCAAATAAATATATGCAAAAGTACGCTAGATAATAAAAGGCTATCAAAGGTCATGCATAAGAGTTTTGTGGTTTTAAACGAAAAAATTAAACAGCTTATTTAAGTTATCTTAAAAACACTAGCATCCCAACCGTAGCGTTTTAAAAACAGTCTGATTTTGTTATTTCATTTTGTATCGTTTAAACATGTCGCGTAAATACACACGCAAATCAAAATACGGCAGGCGATGCGAAATTGTTGTGAGTGATGATGAATATTTTTGTGATGATTCACCCCCTCCTCGCAGAAGTTGTGAGGACATGCATAAAGGATTTGAGGCTATACAAAAAGAATTTGATGAGTGTGGTAACGACTGGCTTGAAAATGGAACATGCTCTCACCTCTCAGGCTGTTCTGATGCTGAAAACGTAGATAATTTAGAAGACGACGATTTTGAAATGTCCCCGGCTGAGATTCTGGATGTTTTGCAAAATGTGGGTATACTAAAAAGAGATGCCTCAGAATTTATAGACGATGATTCACAATTTCTTCAAACGGGTGGTGATACAATGCCTCACACCACACAAACTGTAAACACAGCGCACCAACTACCTCAAACCATGAACAATGCTTTACCACAATGTTTCAGTAATGAACTGGCTGATCGTATAAAAAGGGCGGGAGGGCAGCGTGATTTTCACATTATAGAGCGGAGGCGATTTAACGGTCTTGAAATTAGACAGCGTTTAGACCTGCATAACATTAGAATGTGCGATTTAAGAACAGCATTGGCAACACTGAGACATAAATTAACAGACGTGGTAAATTTCTCTACAAACCTTGCGGCACCCGATGGTGTTTTAAACATAGTGTTGAGAGGTCCATCATTGTCCAGCGATGTGTGCGCAGTATTAAATGCCTGTAATAGTTACAATGCTGAGACGTTTCTCAATGAAATTGAGCAAGTCATGCAGAGCAATGACAGACTGCTCTCAGACGAGAGTCTTGAATTTGTAGTCACGGCGGCTTTAAACAAACGGGGTGGTGTAAGACGTAAATTAGGAAGTATAGCTTATGAACAAATTATCAAAAAGAAAAAAGCATGCCTTTACAATCCATCCAATACAGACAATAATTTGTGTTTTTCCATGTGTTTAGCACGACACACGCACCCACAGATGACAGAGAGCGAAGTTCAAATACAGGCGCAACAAATTCAAACCAGAGTGGGGTTTAATTTGAGCCATAAAGTGTCCTTAGGAGATGTGTCTAAAATTGAGAAACACCTGGGTGTTAAAATTATTGTTTTCCATCACAGTCACAACACCAAAAAATTGGAACTCTTTCAGACGCATGAACAACCCCACTCCAACACAGTATGGCTCTACCTTAACGATGATCATTACTATATGATCCAAAATAAAACAGGATTTTTCGGAAGCACCTATGTGTGTGAGTTCTGTTACAGGGGCTACACAACCCGTGCTTTTCACAAATGTAAATACTTTTGCAATGTATGCCTTTCTAATGATTGCTACAAACATCAAAATTCAACAAGCCTTCGCTGCTCCGACTGCTTGCGTCTTTGCCGATCAGAGTTTTGTTTTAAAAAGCATAAAGAAGTGATTGAACAAACACAGCGTGGCAAAGATTCAAACCTTGCGATAGCACAAAATATTGTGAAGACTGTGGTCATCTGTACGCTGTGAGTCATAAACCAAACACCGTCCATAAATGTCAAAAAGGGAAATGTGGTCATTGTGGTGAAGCTCTAAAATCTGACACGAAGCATAAATGTTTTATTCAACCCCAAAAACCATCCGAACCCCAAACCAAATATGTGTTTTATGATTTTGAAACAACAGCAGAGAGCGGTAAACACAAGGCCAATTTTGTCTGTGCGATTGATTTTGAAAACAACAAATGGTGGGCCTCTGGCTCATCATGCGTTGAGCACTTTGTGCAAAAATTTACACAGCCAAAGTACAAAAATTACACATTCATTGCACACAATGCGTCAGGGTTTGACAATTACATTCTACTGGACTACTTCACCAAACAGGGCATCACCCCTAGATTAACCATGCGCGGTAGTAAAGTAATGTTAATGTACGACGACCAGTTCAAGCAAAGATGGCTGGAAAAAAACAGATCAGAGACTACAGGACTTTTTGAGAAACTACGACGCACCTGAAAGACTTGATCCACGAAAAGCTCTGTTTGGGGGTCGCACTAATGCATACAAACTGTACTGCAAAGTTGCTGAGGGTGAGAAAATCCATTATTATGACTTTACATCGTTATACCCAACCGTTCAGGCGCATAAAAGCTACCCCATAGGTCACCCTAAAATAATCTTCCGAGATTTTGAGGCCATTGACAAGTACTTTGGTTTAATAAAATGCACTGTGTTACCACCCCGAGGTTTGTATCATCCCGTACTGCCATACCGCTGTAACAATAAACTCATGTTCCCTTTGTGTCGCACATGCGCAGAGACTGAAAACCAGTCCGGTGAATGCAATCACCGTGATTCCGAGAGGTCTCTTTCAGGAACGTGGGTCAGTCTCGAGCTGCAGAAGGCGGTAGAAAAAGGGTACGTAGTGTCCAAAATAGATGAAGTGTGGCATTTTGCTGAGAAGAGTGACAACCTCTTCAAAGGTTATGTTAAAACATTCCTACAGCGCAAACAGGAGGCTTCAGGCTACCCTAGTTTTGCAAAAGATCCAGAATCTAAAGCCAATACTAGTCACAACACATCCATCATCACTCACGACACTTTAGTGGATCTTGTGCATGAGTTTGCTAGTCGTGACAACATAAACCAAAATCTAATGACAAAATCAGACACCATAGTCAGGAACAAAAAGGCGTTTGAACTGAAAAACAAATCAATCCATAAAAAGTTTCAGGTGGTTTACACCAAGTCTTTCCTGATCTCACTACTTTACCTTACGGGTATTGAAGCATGGCTGCTAGGGATGTAGGATTTTTTGATGCACGGTTTCAACATCCTTTTAAGTTTAATTGTTTCTGGTCCCTCAAACAGTGGGAAGACGTATTTTGTAAAAATGTTAATAGAAAATGTAGAGAAACTGATTTCTCAAAAAATTGAAAACATTGTATATATTTATTCGTGTTGGCAAACATTGTACGATGATCTGTTGAAATCAAGAAATGTAAATTTTGTTGAAGGGTTACCGTTATCTTTGTGTGATGATTCTTTGCTGCCTGTAAATAAAAACAATTTGTTAATTATTGATGATTTAATGAACGATGCCAGTAACAATGTAGAGGTGCAGAATGTATTCACAAAGTATGTACATCATAGGAATTTAAGTTGTTTGTATCTTGTTCAGAATTTGTTTTTTCATGGAAAGGTCAGTAGGACGATTAATTTAAATACTAATTATCTTGTTTTGTTTAAAAATCCTCGAGATAAATATCAAGTCATGCTAATGGCTAGACAAATGTTTCCGGGGAAGAGTAAGTTTTTTATGGAATGTTTTGAGGATGCTACAAGCGTTCCTTATGGGTATCTTTTGATAGATTACAAAGCGCGAACGCCTGATCACCTTCGTCTCAGAACAGATTTGCTTTCAGACGTGCCTGTTGTCTATGTGCCTAAAAACAAATAAAAACATGTCTTCACGAGTCAAGAGGAACTTGTCTTTATTGAAACAATTGCTTCATGCATCTCCTTCTCAGAGCAAGGTTATCATTAAATCTTCCTCCAAAGATCTTATTTTAACATTGTGTGAGATTGCTGTTAATGTTTTAAAAGGCAAGGTACCTTTAAATCCAACGCAGTATCAAAAGTTAAAGAAAAAGAAGGCGGGGATTAGACTAATCGCTGATAAAAGTGTATGTCTATTGAAGAAAAAAAAAAGCTGCTGAACCAGTCTGGAGGATTTCTTTTACCCCTCTTGAGTATTGCTGTACCTTTTATAACGAGTCTCATTGCCTCAAGACAGTGATAGGAAATCATGGAGCATGCCCAGAAATGTATCTTGTACCTCAACAACAACTTAATCTTTTAAAAAGACCGTCTACACAAGAGTCTATTCGAGAGACTGTGGAAAATGAACTGGACCACACCATCAAAGACATTTTGGATCAGAAAACTGATGATCTTTATGGAAAGGCGAAAAAATATTCTGCTGCGTTGCAGAGATATCTCACCGTGGTAAAACAAGGGGAAAGGGAACAGAATACGCTCACTTTATCCCTCCCAGACGAGACGGACGCTTATAGATCAGAACCTTCCAGTATAGATGCTCAAGACAAATCAAAAGACCCTGTGT
Source organism: Argyrosomus regius (assembly GCA_946959425.1). Taxonomy (NCBI): domain Eukaryota; kingdom Metazoa; phylum Chordata; class Actinopteri; family Sciaenidae; genus Argyrosomus; species Argyrosomus regius. The sequence continues at coordinate 26,969,444 of OX336894.1, forward strand.
TTCCAAAAAACAGCAAGAAAAAAGCTCAATACATTTTGGATAAAATGGTAGCCTCACAACCTGTTACCTCATGGACTAAACAAGGCGAATTTGTTTTTAACGGCAATGTGGTGGAAGGATCTCATGTGTATGATTTGATAAAAAACGTAACAACTGTTCGCAATGTGCCCGACAGTCGACGACCTATAGGATGGAGTGAATACTTGCAGTCATTGGCTTTACTGAATGTTCCTTTATCGGTTGTACCGAATCAACTAGTCAAGGGAGAGATTGAAGAGTTTAAGAAACAGACGCCTGCTACACCGGCTAGTATTACAAGAAGAAGACAACGATCACAAGCTGTAGAAAGCCCTTTTTCATCTCCCGCAGCACATTTAACAGACTGGATAGATTTCTAAAATGCATCTTTGTTTGTTTGTTTTTTCATGCCTTTTTTAAATAAAATGACAACGGAAAATCATATTCAGATGTTTTTTTTTATTTCAATATTTGTGATGACAACTTAAACATAGTACATAGTCATACAAATCTCACGCATGCGCTTTTCCAATTGAGTTACACAAATTTCAGGTTTGGACACGCTGTATGCATGTATAACCACTTTTTCTACACACAACAGAGGGGTATATCTTTTTCACAAATCTGCAAACCATAACATCATTTTTAGTCAGATTGTCGGTATATTTTTTCATCACTTCATCGTAAGTTCTTCCTGTATCCATATGATAAAGAAAGAAAACACAGTGTTGTCCGCAAACAGCCGTACAAACATCTTGTACTTGTCTTGCAGAATGTTGAATAGCTGTGCAATTTCTTTTTAGAAACGCATCAATTGATTCAGAAAAATGCATGTAGGTAGGAGGGTTACCAAAACTGTCAAAGAATGAACCTACGCCAAACTTGTCAATGTACACAGACAACCAATGTTGACCGCTTCTGTAAGAGGGGTCTGTGTTTATCACTAGCGCTACAGGTTTTACTTTAATAGGCAATTTAGGGAGCTGATTACTGGCAAATACCCCTAAAAAGAGGCTTCGTTTAAGCAATTTATCAAGGATTTCTGTGAGTTCTATCGTGTTCATGGTGGTGGGCTCTATTTAACAATTAGAAGGAGTCTGCCAGAACTTGTCTACGTGCAGAGATTTCCAAAATTGATGAGTATGAAGAGTAACATACTATATTTATTGTCCGTTGTAGGGGGTTTCTAAAACGGACCTCTTGTCTTACATTACCGTTTTTTATAAGGGATACATGATCACCACACTCTTCATCAGGAGATAAGTTAAAACAAAACAAACTATATCCTCTACAAAAATCATCACGGTTTATGGCTAAAGCATGATTTTTGAGATATTTTCCTGTGGTAGAATACATCTGATGATATTCTTTAATGGCATTACCCCTAGTAAAATTAGGTTGAAAAGGTTTTGAGGGGTATGATTGTCCATCGACGTATAAACACAAAAATTCTATATCGTAATGCTGGAAGTTAAACGGATTACGAGCATAACTACCTGTAAATGCTTCATGATCCACAAATCTTAAAACAATAAATTTAGGTATTTGTCCCAAAAATATGTTTTCTTGATTACAAACGCGAGTGCCTGCGGGGATACTAAAATTCTTGAGACAGACTCTGTCGATGGGGTACTTCACATTAGCGTGCATTAGAGCTTTAGCGTGTGCTAATTTAACCGCAGGAGATACAGTAACTTTTTTTACAAGCAGGCTAGCCGACGACATGATTTTGACACGAAAGTCATTACGCAATAAGCAAAACTCATTTTTAGCTCTTGTAAATTTAATCTTAAGATCGACGCCGTTTATCAACAGTTTGTCTTGAAAAAACAAATCAGAGTGTATGGGGGCAATCATTTCTACTACGCGACCTCCTTCCGTATACCCCATTCTCTTGATAAGTCCATCATTGTCCCCTCCGGCCGTCACATCTTCCATATGTCCTGCAGTATCCAGGCAAAACAATCCAGATCCTAACTGTGTTTCCAAAGTATCCTTGCTATAATTTAGAAGACTCTCTATAACACATCGGTAGGGATATGTGTTTGATGATTGTGTTATGAGTCTATCCCCCAGAGAAATGTCAACTTGCGAAAATATTGTGGCTCCGGGGTAATTAATAAATCCCACTTCATCTTCCTGAGCCAGATTCCCTCCATTAGCTTTGGTGATCTTGACACGTGTTAAAAGGTATGTGTTGTTTAGATCCAGATAGTCTTCGCTACTCGCTGAAATAAAAAACTCCAACGGTGCAGAATCCGAGATAGCTGTAAGCGGCTGTATTTCCACATAGAAACTTTTTTCAATACTTGTTTGCGTTAAAGGCACAAGAAACAGATCTAACTCCGATTTTACACATTCTTTTGACATATCATGTAGCAAAGCCATTTTTGCTAGAATATATCCTTGGTCCTTGTCTTGCTACGTTTAGTCGGTTTCCTTCGCTTTGCTTGTGTATTTCTCAGAGCCTTGGTGTTATGCTTCTTATTTAAAACTCTGCGACGCTTTTTTGGTTGGGAACTCCCCCTTTGTCCGGGAGGCCTTTTTATTGGATGGCGTGACATCATCAATATTCCTGACCCGTTTTGTTGTCTGCTGCTGTGGTCCACAACTTTGGTAATAGTCTGAAGCAATGTTTTTAGCGGCCGATTTCAGATGCGGTGCAGCGATCGTAAATCCCTTTTTGAGCAAAGGAAAAGCTAGTCTAAACAAGCCACGGAAAATACCTCCAAGACCCGCGCCATATTGTGAACTGAGACCGCTGTATCCCGGTAAATCCCCACCAGCTTGAGCCGTGTAGTACGCTGCGTATGTGTCCATGTTGTTGACGTGTGGTTGATACATGTTCGTTCCTTGTTTAAAAACGATGTTTAACCGGTCGAAAGTGTAGTTTTATTATTGTTTTTCCGTATGTAAAAGGTATGTGCTGATTCTGGTCCGACTTGAGCGATATCTCGATGCTGTCGATGTGCATCTTACAGAGCTTATGATAGTGTGGTCTGTCGTACGTTCTTGTCATCATCCGATTGTTTGCTCCAGCGATATGGACGATTCTTAAAAGGGGGACGTAGCTGTCCCCTACAGATTGATATTCAATAATGTCTGTATAGACAAAAATGTTGTACATGCCCACTTCAGCATCTGCAGGATGCGGTGCCGTGTAAAATTCTAGTGGTATTTCTTCATCAGTTAATATAGTATCCTCTGCGGTTTCAAAGACTTCTCCGGGTGTGAACCCCAACATTTGAGCAAGTTTTCCTCGAAATGTCAACTCCACGTCTCTTATCGGTAAAACAGATACTTTATTTTTGATGGTATTATATTGAAGTCTGGTGTGATCCATGCCGCCGACGGTCAAGCATTTATTTATCTCTGTTATTACCTGGTGCATGGTTGAGTAGAATCCAGGGGTGACTGTTAGACAGGCCCTCTTGTTTGTTTTTTTGTCAAACACCACAAATTCTGCATCTTTTGGTGGAAAGTTTGTCCATGTTTTAGGATACTGAATTTCTATTAACCCCACTTCATAAGGTACATTACACTGAAAAGGTTGCGGTAACTTAGTTCTAAAATTTGCAATGGTGTTGTCGGGATAAAATGATGTCGAAGAATTGCTGGGCAATGTTACGAAAAACCCCTCTCCGTCCATGTCAGTATAACGTACCAGTATGCAACTTGTTGGGAACTCGTTATGACAATTGAATGATTTGTCTCTCCAAAATCCACGAGTTAAATTTATCAGGCCATCCGACCCATTTGACGAGCACCATATTTTGCCCCCGTCTTTTCTGTCTAGATAAGATCTTTTCTATTTTAAAAGTCTGGTTTTTATCAATAATAATTTTTTGTAGTTCTGGTCCATAAAAGGTCCCCTCTAATATTTCTCCGTCATAATCTTTTAAAGTGTAAACTGGAGGTCTTCGTGGTACACACTCCGCCACAGTAAAATACTCGTCTGTATAATTCAGTTCGTAGCCTTTTTTAAAAGAACCTCTCAATTTTGATATTCTCACTGTATCGCCGGCTTTATATTTAAAGTTAATCAAATCTTTGTCCACTTTCGGGTATAGATTGTTGAAAACAGTCTGCTCGTTTTCTTTTGTTACCTCAGACGGAGTCATTTTAATGCTACGATGATAGCCACTGTTGTATGAGCTGACTAAGTCTTGCAGAATGTCGACATAACGTTTGTAGTTGTTGGCTGTTAAATATCTCCACATTTTGGTTTTCAGAGTCCTATTGAAACGTTCGAGTATGCATGCTTTAGTCTCGTTGGATGTGGTAAAGTGTAGAATTTTATATTCTTTGACTAATGCTTTAAATTCCCTGTTTAAGAATTCCTTTCCTTTATCCGTCTGTAATTTCTGAGGTTTTCTGCCCTCATCTAGAATGTCTTTAAATGCCTCTGTAACACATCTGCCGCTCTTATTTTTCAGACAACGCACCCAAGCATATTTTGAAAACATGTCGATACACGTTAATAAATAACGTACCCCATCATTTTCTGAGGAATAAGATGACATATCCACTAGATCTGCCTGGAACTGCCAATCTATTTTGTTTACTAAAATCCTATTTCTCTTAAAATGTATAGGGGCCATTTTGTGAAGAGTGTAAACATCTTGTTTCAAAAGCCAATTTTCTATATCAGAATCAGTGCACCGAATGCCTGTATTTTCAAACACTGCCTGTTTAAGTCTTTGTATACCACCATATCCTCCTGCATTCTTTGGATCATAGTATATCTTTTTCATAACCTTCTCCATAGCTGTTGTCATAAGAATGAGTACTCATTGTCTGTGTTTAGAGATTTTTATTTCTGACACATTAGACAGGGTTTTCTTGCAGAAACAACCAGACACATTTTAAAAAGACAAGTATTTTAAAAACTCAAAACAAGCGTTAGGATTCTTACAAAGGAGTAATTTCACGATGTCGTGCATAACATTTTTAACATTCACATATTGTTTTCTGTTTAACATCGCAACACATAAATCTACGCTATAGGCACAGAATGAGGCTACATGTCCAGCCACTTCTTCAAAACAGCTTCCGCAATGTCTTGTGCGTTAGACGGTACGTACGATAGTAGCCCGAGACGATATAATACAAACATTTGCGCATTTGCGTAATTATCGTTAAAAATTTCCTTTTTAATTTCGTCCGTAAACCCTTCAAGACAAAGTGAGGGAAATACATCAAAGCATGAACGACACTGATCTCTGCACTTGTCATCCAGATATACACAATATATACAATATTTGACAGCTTTTTGCTTAAAAAATGCATGTAGATAGTAACCTATTATTACCTCTATCGCTTCATTAACGGTGGGTCCATGTAGCGTGTCAGTTTTAAAGTAGTCAAAAGAGTCTTCATTGTCCAAAGTATCCAAACAATCCGGATCAAGTTGTTCTTGCTTGCAAATGTCCTCAGAGAAGTCCTCTTCAGGAGTAAGAAATGTTAGATTTCTTTTACCCAACTCAGTGCCCAACTCGTCCACCCATGAGTCGTCCTTGCAGTTGTCCTGGTGTTGATGTGTATTACATTTTGACACTTCCGTATTAGTCACATCACCTGTACAGACATATATGCTATGCATTATCATTACAAAACACTAATATGTCTACATTCTTTACAATGTTTATATCAAGGGGCATTCATTTTCTTTATCATCAGCATCATCATTCTCCTTAAAAATCTTTGTTTTGAGGCCATCGTAGGACTCGTACACTTTGTACCATCTGAACAAAGTATCAATCCGTTCAAAAATGGCCAACGTTTTCTCCCATTCACTCCACTGCACTAGAAAACCGTTGGTAAACCACATTTCCCATTCTTTAGACGTGAGGGGGTAGAGTTTGTCTTCATGCGGTGTACCCTTTCGGGCCTCGCTAATAACAGTGTTGTCCATACACTGTCTGAAAAATATGTATGATTCAGGGTCGTAGACTTCCAAATCTGTTTCTACACGATAGGTCTCTCCACATTTCGACCCATTCCATTGAACTGCATACACCCCTTTCGAGTTATCCAACTCTTTACAAATTTTGTTTCTGAAATGAACCCAGTCTTTGGCATCGGATGTGTGGAGTTACTCCTTGCAGAAACATTTCATCAGCCTCTCTTGTGTAGAGGTAAACAGCACCTTGATTGAACAAGTATCCCGAAACCCTACAGTCTGGCACATCCCACTCATACATAGGGAACCATGCCTTCTGATCCAGAAAATGGGATACATGCATAGGAGCTGATCTTTTCTTTTTAGGAGCCATGAGCAATTGAGCATCGTTAAAATTTATGCGACGTTTTGGAGTAGAGACATCAATATGGGTACCTGCGTTAGCCATGTGTAGAGAATAAATGCAGCAGATCCACGGGATGAATTCTCAGGGTGGAAAAAATGGTGCAGTCTGTCCTCAAAATAGTTGTCTTGTAGTGTAGATACGCTGGTCACAGTGTGAGTACAAAGAGGATGCTCTGTAGTCGATGTCCCACAGTCGGAGTTTGATGGTTAAATCAGACGCACCATGTCCCGACTAAATAGCTGTAGGGCCAGAACAAGACACACCTCCCAAAATGGCGTGACAGCTTCCGTGTCCGGTCAAGCCCAAAAGGACACCTTCACATTTGGCGTATTTTATGACCCCCTCCGCTCATGTCCGTACATGTCCTAACCCCTCCCCTCGTTTATGATACTTCTGATGCATCACACACACACACACACACACACACACACACACACGCACACACACAAACACACACACACACAACAACACACCCACTTGCGCGTCACATCGGCACCCTGACATTTGGCGTATTTTATGACCCCCTCCGCTCATGTCCGTACATGCTCTAACCCCTCCCCCTCGTTTATGACACTTCCGATGCGCACCACACCCGCGCCATGCACATGCACGCGCGTGCACACGTGGACACGCCCCCATGCGCGTGCACAGGAAAAAAGGTGCCCCTTATATACTACTCATGTTTCCTTCAACTTACTCCTGCGAGTCAGCCTTTTCAACAATGACAATGGTGAAGAAAAAATACAGGGGTAAACTCACCAATGAACATTTACACCAGTGCCTACGCCTGGATCTCACACCTTTTGTGCCCAAGTTTAAAGAACTGGTGGCACAGAAAAAGTGTGACTTTTCACACTGACTCGGACAGAACAAATCCTTTGTGCATAGTTCAAATGTTCCTTGTGGATTTACTACCTTTTTCGTTTGGAGTTCGAATTTTGGAAATACACTGCGACTGTTTCAGACCCTGGAAACATTGGAAATTTGGTGAGTGGACCTTTTCAGTTTCTAATTGAGTACCCCTGCTGTAGAATAAACATTTTACATTTTCCATAAATTTCACCCAAAAGTCAAATATCCCTAATTTTTTGTGAGTAGTGTAATAGCATAACAACTGCTTGTCAACCACCTAATGCCCTTTGATTAGTTAACAAACATGCTCTTATCCCTTTCTTAAAAAAGTAATTATCATCAAGCTCTTCATGGTCAGGCACCATCATATCTAAAAGAGCTCATAGTACCTTACTACCCCTCTAGAACACTGCGCTCTCAGAATGCTGGGTTCCTTGTAGTTCCTATAGTTTCCAAAAGTAGATTGGGAGCCAGAGCTTTCAGCTATCAAGCTCCTCTTCTGTGGAACAAACTACCATTTTGGGTTCGGGAGGCAGACACGGTCAACACTTTTAAGAGTAAACTTAAGACTTTCCTTTTTGATAGAGCTTATAGTTAGGGCTGGCTCAGGTCATCCCTTAGTTATGCTGCTATAGGACTATACTGCCGGGGGACTCCTCCTTTCAGGGTTATGCCTAGCCAGGCATGGTATTGGTTGAAGATGCAGTCACATCTCCCTTTACTGAAAACCCTCTCTCTCTCTCTCTCTCTCTCTCTCTCTCTCTCTCTCTCTCACACCATCACCACCACCATCTGTAAACATACATGTCTGTCATACATGTACATTAATGCATCTTACTAACTAAACTTCTTCCCCGGAGTTTCTGTGCTCTTTTGTCCAGCAGGTTCTCGTGGATCGTGACTGCTGCTGTGGTCCTGCATGACGTCCACTACATATATTATTACTGTCATTAATGTTACCAGATCTCCATTACAGTTTATAGTAACTTAGTTAATGATTTGCTGCTGCTGTGCATCTGTGTCTCTCTATCTCTATCACAGGTTCCACTGCTACTGTAATCATTTTATCATTCATTGTAATCCATTGTCATTTTTCATTGTAATTACACAAAATGTTTCTGTTGACTTGTTGACTGTACACGTGACATCTATTGCACGTCTGTCCGTCCTGGGAGAGGGATCCCTCCTCTGTGGCTCTTCCTGAGGTTTCTTCCACTTTTTTCCCTGTTAAAAGGGTTTTTTGTGGGCAAGTTTTTCCTCACTCGAACCGAGGGTCTAAGGACAGAGGGTGTCACTCCCTGTACAGACTGTGAAGCCCTCCGAGGCAAAATGTATTTTGCGACTTTGGGCTATACAAATAAAATTTGATTGATTGATTGATTGATTTGGTATCGTGTACATCAGCATTGGAGACACCCCTCTATCTCGTTTTTCTCCCATATGGGAAAACAATGATTTTACACCAGGTAGAAGTGATGGTGGTTTCAAGCTTTGGGCAACCAAAGGTGTGCAATGTGTAGGGAATATACAATACAATATACATTGCAAGCTACTTACCTTTGAGCAAATATGTAAGGAGTACGGGATACCAAAAAAGCATTTCAAATATTTACAGTTGAACAATTTTATATAATCAAAATTAACAACCTAATGTCTGAGCCACCTTTGACAAATCTTGAAAACCTAATCATTACAAATGTAACTAAATGGGGTCTAGTGTCTTTGTTTTGTGGGACCTTAGTGTCTAATGAAAAGGAATCATCTAAGGACAGATTAGAAGCATGGAAAGTAGATATTGGAGAACATATACTGCTAATGTGGACTTATATCACCCCAGTAAAACTGAATGAAATTGATCCTAATATTCCAGACATTTGTTGTAAGTGCTTAAGGAAAAGGGAACACTGATCCACTGTGTCTTTGCTCAGCAAAGACAACAGGATGCACAACGGAAGAGAGAGAAAATTGTCAGACAGCTTGCAATAAAGCGACGCATCCGCATTAAGGAGCAAGAGCTGGAGGTAGCCCTGCTTGTTTCAAGTTTCATCAGAGAAAATCTCTCATATGATCACCCTGCTGCAGCTTCTGCAGCAACATCCTCATCTCTTCAAGATCATGCAGCTTCTGCTTCCTTTTATGATCTTCCTCCCTCCAGAATATTTACTCCTGCCCCCATAAACATGAGATATGCTGAGTCCCAAGCTGATTCAACTCCCCCACTTTCACAAATTGCCTATCCCAGTGCCCCTCAGATTCATCCCATGCCTCAGCCATTACAGCAAACCCTACCCTCTGTCCAGGCTACCACCTCTACTGTCCAGTCATACATTCCCCCTCTGCCTGCTGATGCCATACTACCATCTCTCTCTAACCACCATGCACCTCTAACTTTAAGCTTAGACCAAGCCCCTTATCAATCTGCATCCACACTTGGCCCTGTGCAGCCCACCTTCATTGGGAGTTTACCACCTATGCAGACATTAGCTCAGCCTCCACATTCTGTGCACTCGCTACCCCACACTGTTATGGATCTGGTCCTGGCCTCTGCTTATGGAATACCAAAGCCCTCAATCCCTGTGTTCAAGTCGAGAAAGTGGTCGAGAAAGTGATTTTGCTCTGTTGAAAATGGTAAATGGTAAATGGACTGTACTTATATAGCGCCTTTCTAGTCTTCCGACCACTCAAGGCGCTTTACAGGACATATCTCATTCACCCATTCACACACATTCACACACTGATGGCATTAGCTGCCATACAAGGTGCCAACTGCTCATCAGTTTTAGGAGCTAACCATTCATACACATTCACACACCGATGGCGCAGCCTTCGGGAGCAATTTGGGGTTCAGTATCTTGCCCAAGGACACTTCGACATGCAGACTGGAGGGGATCGAACCGCCGATCTTCTGATTAGTGGACGACCCGCTCTACCTCCGAGCCACAGCCGCCCCAAAATGGCCTTAGATAACCTCCTAGACAACCACCCCGATCTTACTGAGCACTATAAATACCAGATCCTCTTAGAGCATCTTCAACATCCAGGAGCTCACAAATTGGCCAGATCTTGCATGCATGACACAAGACTAGGGATCGACCAATTATTGGCCTGGCCGATAATATCGGCCGATATTCTGCATTTTTGCGATCATCGGCATCGGCCGTTTTTTTCACCGATAAAATTAATTAATGTATTTTAAAACGCGCTCCTTTGGCTCTGATGCAGCCGTCTCTGCCTGAAGTCACCACTCTCTTGGCTGTGTACCAATGTCCCGCCCACAGCCCTCACTGATTGGCTGTCTCACTTGTGCCAAGTAGCCAATCAATCAACACAGAAGCTTCTACATGCAGTGCCACAGACGGAGGAGAAAAAGAGGACTGCTCCGGTGAGCCAGCAGAAAAGGCAGTGTCAGTCGAAGTTTCAAAGCCCTTTAGGATGAAGTTTTAAAAAATACCACAACCTTATGATCAATTTCAGTGATAACATGCAGGCCCAGAGTCGACATTTCACCAACCTACTTGTCTAATCAAGCATACGACTTTGCAATATAGGACTAGCATCACTCACGACAAAAAAAAAAAAAAAAGAAAGAAAAAAAAGATGTAAGTGAAGATGTTCTGAGATTCCGAATATGATTTCATTTCTCTAAATAAATAAATATAATAATACATAAGGAACTATGAGTGAAAAACTCTGGTGTTAAGGCTATTTTTTACATTTATTACTGCAAATAAATATCGGTTCTACATATCGGCTATCGGTTTCGCTTGGTTATTAATAATCGGTATCGGTATCGGCCCTGAAAAATCCATATCGGTCGATCCCTACACAAGACCATATTCCACTGCCCTCCAAACGCTGCAGGAGAAGTATGGTCAACCAAAGTTGTTAGTTCAGAGTGAGATTGGAATAATATTGAATTCCCCTGTCATTCGTATTGGTGATGTTGAGGCCTTCGATGATTTCTCTCTCTCTATCCATGCTCTGGTGGGAATGCTGCTGTCACTAGAGGGCACTACAGGGTCTGAATTAAAATGTGGCTCTCATGTGGATAAACTTCTCAGTAAACTCCCTGTACAGTACAGAGATGGATTTGTTGAACACTGCATTAACCGAGGCATTCTTACCGGACAGGCAACCAAAACTTATTCCCTCCTCGACCTTTCGACCTGGCTACAGTTGAAATCAAGGGCCAAACACATATCAGAGAAGGCCGTGGAATTTCACAAACAAGAAAGACAGCAAACTGGAAAACGTCAGCCCTCCAGACAAGTTTTCTCTGTCTACTTGTCAACCTCTGGCACATCGAGAGCACACTTCAAGGAGAAGGTAAATGCTAATGCTTCTATTAAACCTAAACCTTACTGCCCCTACTGTAACATTCGGGACCACTTCCTTGGCGCGTGTGTAGAGTTTCAAAAAAACTCTCCATATCTGACATTGAGAAATGGATCAGTGAAAAAGGGAGATGCACTAAATGTGGGAGAACACATAAAATGGACAAATGCACTTTGAAGAGGCCATGTAACATTTGTAAGGAGATTCACTTAACCATTCTCCATGATCTCCATATAACTAAATCGGCCACTGTGATGTTTGCATCCCCCCCCCCGAGCTCCTCTATGTTGACCAACCTAATCGCTCTCGTAAAGTAATGTTGAAGGTCCTGAATGTCCTCATATACAACGGCGAGAAAACCCTTAATTGGTAAACGCATACATGACCTGTATGAGACTGAGAAGGCAAGTAAACTAGAACTCCTGAAAAGGGCACATGCTGTCGCATTAACGGGGGATCACTGGACGTCGGTGAGCAACAAAAATTATCTTGGAGTAACTGCACACCATATAGACAATGACTTGATATTGCAGTCGTTTGCTTTAACAGTTCAACATACAGGAGAACGACACTTTGCTGAAACATGTGCCCAGCATTTCACAGAAGTTGCAGAGAAATGGGATATTGCAAAAAAAACAATTGGCACAGATAGTGCACGGAATATGGTAGCAGCAGTAAGACTTATGCCATATGAACACATGCCGTGCATTGCGCACAGTATACAGAGGTCAATTACCACATCAATCCGTGACAGTGGTTTGGAGACTGTCCTGGCAAAATGCCGCAAACTAGTTGGACATTTTAAGCACAGTCCAGCTAACGCTGAAGAACTGCGACGCAAACAAGTGGAGAAGGGGCAGAAGGAGGAACCAAAGATGCTCTCAGAGCTGCACTTGACCTCCATCAGCAGAGGAGCACTCCAGCCATGCCGAATTGGAGAAAATCAAAAAGTTTGAAATTCTCCTTGAACCCTGCAGGTGTCAGGACGGGCTCAAGGCAGGACTCAGATGCAGAGCAGGTGTAAATTTAGTAAGCTTTATTCAGGAGGAAGCGGCAAGAGTAAACCTCTGAACAGAGTGAAAATAAAAGGCTACAAAATCTCCTAATATCCGAATAAACAAAGTAGGCTATGAAAAATTACCTTCTTATAAAACAGAAAAACTCTCCTGAAAACTGGAGGCTCTAATCTATGAACGGTAAACAAACAAAAGATCACTCCACACGGAGGAAACAAAAGGCTGTGAAATCATTAACTATGGGAAAAACTAAGGTATGAAACTTACAACTCAAAATCTCTCTCTCGGAGGAACCAGAACAAAATCCATGAAACTACTATGGTCAAGACTGTAGAAGGGCTGGGGTGAACTCACGCAGACAATGACGAAGACACTGGCAACGAGACAAAGGGAGACACAGACTATTTGAACACATGGAGGTAATGGGAAACAGGTGGACACAATCGGGAATCAGGGAAGACAATCAGACCGGTGACACGTGAGGAAGGGCAAGTGACCTGAAACGAGAGTTACTTTTCAAAATAAAACAGGAAATGACAAGACAAAATATGAGACAGGACAAAAACCCAACTTGACCTCACCGCGTTGTGACACTTTACTAGCGTTGGAGGGTAGGGTGACATAAAATCCTGCGTCTGACGCCATATCCGACGACGGTATGAACGCTCCGGGGTCGGCGAGCGTGGTTTTTATATATTTTTCAGATCCGAGGCTTTGACCCAGCTATTGAATTTGCTGGGCCAGTTTTTCCAACGCACCAAAACCTGTTTTTCACCCTTGACTGTACGTCGTTTCAATATTTCTTCTACGTGATACGTCCTGTCTTTAGGCATTTTTATTTTTTGCAACTCTGCCTCATAAAAGGAGCCCTCGATAGGCTCTCGGTCATAATCTTGGAGTTTGTACACAGGGGGAGTACGAGGAACGCAGGCCTCCACCGTAAACACTTTGTCCGTAAAACTCTGTTCATATTTTTTATCAAACGTCCCTCTGACCTTGGATAATCTGACGAGATCACCCTTTTTAAATTTCATCTGCACCGCATCTCGGTGTCTTGTAGGAAACGTTCCGTACAGATTTCGAAACACTTGAGAGGCATTCTCCGAGGTCACCTGCATAGGCGCCATTTTTATGCTTTTATGAAAGCTGTGATTGTAGCTTTTCACCAAATCCTGTAAAACGTCGAGGTATCGCCTCGTGTTGTTAGCCGTAAAATATCTCCACATTCAATAACAGAGGCCTTCAGATCGCTTGCTGTGGCAAAATGTCGTGTTTCTTCATCAAAGCGTCAAAACTCTTGTTGAAAATCTCTTTACCGGCATCCGTTTGTAGCTTTTCCGGGATCTGACTGTCTTTGAAGAGCGACTCTAAGGCCTTCACCACCTCGTCGGCGTTTTTTCTCTTCAAAACATGCACGTATGCTTTTTTGGAGAATACGTCTATGACCGTCAATAAATATTTAAACCCGTCGTTATGTTCCACCAAGGCCTGCATGTCACAAAGATCGGCTTGAAATTAGTTTAAAGGCCTAGGGACAAAAACTCTGTTTCTGGTGAAATGTATTCTGGCCGGTTTATGCAGAGTGTAGGTATCTTGCTCTTGTAAAAAATCTTTAACATTTTCCACACTGACTTTCTTTCCCATTTCATCCTGCACACCCCGGCGGAGCCGCGCTACACCTCCAAAACTAGCTGGATGGGCAGGGTTGTAATACACTCTTTTCATGACCCGTCTGACTGCCATCCTGCCTGCAACAAACTCTCAGCGCTTACTGAAAAACACACCACTCTGGATCGCTTCTTTATTTCTTTTTTTTTCTCTTTTTATTGATTTGATTGTATTAGGATACATAAATGGTTAAGATACATCAAGGGTTAAAATACATAAATGATAAGGATACATCAAGTTTTAAGATACATAAATGATAAGGACACGTTGCAAAAGGAGATGACTAGTCTTTAATCATCTTTAAAGCCTGAACTAAAACACAGTGATCTAGACTCGTCTGAAGAATGTTGTGTAATCTTATCATTTCACTCAGGATATTCACAGACATGTTATTCTGCAAATGAAAAATCAACACATCCACAAACAAAGTGTAACAAAGAGTGAACAAATGACAGGGTGTTATAACAAAAGAGTCCTTTATCCATTCTTTCACAATTTTTTCAAAGGTCTCTGACAAATCAGATGCGCTCGTACACCGCACCATGACTTCCCAAGCTGTATGTCCAGCGTGAGAGCGAACTCTGTCCATAAATGTTGCTTACTCGTCTGATTTCTGCCACTGTTGTGACAGCGTCTCTATCTGTTGAAACTCTGTTGCAAAGATCCTGTATCAAAATCTCAGTCAGATGGGTCATCCAAATCATCCGCTCCTCTACATAGGTTACAAGTTTTCTCCAATAATTACCCATTTTTAAAAAAAAAAAACAAGACAGAAACAGGAGAAAAAGTTTATTCGTCTCCCCAGCTCGCTGCAACCAGTCTCAGTTCTCCGTTTTTGAGTACGTCCTGGCCAATCAGCTCGTCGTACATGCCGTTGATGGAATCCTGGATGTTCCTCATGAATCTCAGCTCGTGTAATAGAGTCTGCGCCACGGTTTTGACTCTGCCGTCATCCTCTCGGATCTTGCGCGCGGTCAGGAGACGTTGGATGGAAGGAATGAACTGAGGGGTGAAAAGCATCTTCATCAGCCCGTGAAAGTGGGTCTGGTAGTCATCTTCCACATCTTCCACACACGGGTGCTGTCTCTGGCTAGGGTGGTTGATCTGACACCCGTAGCACTGTTTGCGTCGATACTCGTGAAGGGTGATGTTGAGCAGATGGATGACGGCTGATTTTACACCATTGAAGAAAGCCGACGACACCACCCCATCGATCTCGTCGGCCGTGTTGTCGTCGTCTGCAGGAAAGGGAGCGGGTGAAGAGGGTGCTGCTGAGATGTCAGGCGAGGAGGAGCGTTGAGACTCCCCATCCGCGTCGTCCGTGTCTGAGGTGGAGCAGCAGTCGGATGAGACGATCGGGGATGGAGAGGCCGTACGTTCACTCTCCTCCGGGACTTGGTCCGGGGAAGGGAATGGCGGGGTCGCGGAGGCCGGAGGAGAAACCTCACAGCCGGGTGAAGCCTCGGGTATCGTTGCCAGGCCGGGTGAGGGGAAGGATGAGGCCTCCGGCTCCTGAGGCAGGGGGGTCCATGTAGTGAGGACCCGTCTCTGGCTGTAGCGTCGGTTAAATGTCTTTCAGTCGGGTTGAACCAGTCAGCGGGATGTGTTGGTACGTCTGCTGTTGTGTCTCCTTTTAAGCGTTGCACGGATGAGGGGGCGTGGTTTCAAAAGGACAGAGTTTTTTTCACCGCCAGAACATCATTCCATTTGCGGCAGCTGGTAAACAGAGATTTAATTTTTCTCCAATTTCTTCCACCTTCTCCTTCCACGCAGCTCCCGGCAGGTCTATCAGTGTCTGGAACACACCGCAGTCAGAATTAAAACTCTCCAGGAGAAAGTGCTCCGTACGTCCTCTCTCTCCGGATGTCCGCAGAGTGGCGCGTAAGAACCAGCGACCGGAGGGACAGGTTCTCGACTGCCAAACCGCGTTGAAAGTGGTCTTGGTCTCGGCCTCCAATCTGGGCTGTTTAGCGGCTACAGGAACTTCTTGATCCGGAGGATGCCCGGTCAGGCTGGTTAAGGTCAAGTGATTTGGCATCACCAGTCTCAGCACTGCCCAGTCGTTGGAACTCAGCATCCCTACAGCAGACAGAGGCCCCACTGTTTCATCCTCATTCCTCTGATACAGCCAGAGCTCACCCGTTTCGTACTTGAACACGTAGCCCCAATAGCCTTGCACTCCGTACGGCTCCAGAGACCATTCCTCGTGCAGAGAATCGCACGGGGGTGATTGCAGACGACACAGATAGACTACGCTCTTCTTTGGAGCATCGGCGTTCGATCTTGATTCTTGAAAGATTGTAACGGGCGTCTCACATATCAGAGATGCGACAACTCTCTTCTCCTGTAAATTCTGCATTTCTTCGTTGCTCGAGTCAGAAACATCATTGTCTCTGTCGACGCTGTTGGTGATGACGCGTTTAGATCTTTGCCGTGGCATGATGAG
Source organism: Argyrosomus regius (assembly GCA_946959425.1). NCBI lineage: Eukaryota > Metazoa > Chordata > Actinopteri > Sciaenidae > Argyrosomus > Argyrosomus regius. Next base: position 26,986,087 of record OX336894.1, read on the forward strand.
TTTCTTTTTTCACCAAGATGGTTTTTGAGTCTTTCTCGGACGCACACTTGTTTTAAAGGAAACGTACAAAGTGATTTCCACACCTCCTTTCGCTCATTGGTTGTTTCTCAGATTTATTATAATTTTTTTCTACAACATTTGGGGTTTTATCTGTGTGTGTGTGTGTGTGTGTAAAACTGAAGGGGGGGGGATTGAGAAGACAACCCCATTTCCAGAACATTCTCTTTTAACTTTACCTACTAAGCACAACCAATAGCAAAGTCTCCAGGACTTGGAGGGGAAGAAGAAGACCATAAATGCTAATGGATTCTAATGCGTAAAGTAATGTGTCTGTAATGCGTCTGTTTGTGTGTGTGTGTGTGTGTGTGTGTGTGTGTAAACCTGTTGACTGGGGTATTAGAGAAGACACTCTAACTTAACTTAAATCATGTACTTGTCACTTGAAACTGGCTAAGTGGGGTGGGGGGAGACCCCCCACACCCCCCACACCCCTCCCTCATTAGGTCAAAGGTCAAAGTCGTAAAACTGTCAAGGTGGGGTCAAACAGAGTTTGACGAAAGGTGTGAAGTATATCTCTCTTTGGCCTGATCAGAGTTGGAGGCCGACTTCGAAGAGCAGAGACCCTCGACCATGACACCATTCATCCAATTGTATTGGATCCAGGACATTATGTAACCAGACTCCTTATCAAGCATTATGATGAGAAACTACTCCACCCAGGCCCTGAGCGCCTCCTGGGAGAAATGAGACGGAGGTACTGGATTCTGCGTGGTCGTCAAGCCATTCGCCAGCATCAACGACAATGTCAAGACTGTCAGAAGTGGAGGGTTAAACCAGTTATTCCCCAAATGGCAGACCTTCCTCCAGCTCGTCTTTGATTCTCAAAGCCCCCATTCTGGTCCACAGGCATGGACTGTTTTGGGCCTTTCACAGTGAAAATTGGTCGCCGCACAGAGAAAAGGTGGGGCATACTCTTTAAATGCTTAAAAACACGCTGTGTACATCTTGAGCTGCTTAACAGTATGGATGCAGATACATTTTTGATGGCCTTCAGAAGGTTTGTCTCACGCAGAGGAAAACCCTTTGAACTTTTCTCTGATTGTGGAACAAATTTCAGAGCAGGAGAGGCAGAGCTAAAAAATGCTTTCAGTTAAAATGGCCCTTTATGTTGCATTGGGAAAACAAACAACAACAGACACAGGCTTGAACACAGTACTGGTTGAAGTTGAAGGCATCCTTAATTCAAAGCCCCTTGGATATGTCTCTTCTGACCTTGCCGATCCAGATCCCGTAACACCAAATATGTTGCTGAAGGGGCGGCTTGACTCCTCACTTCTTCAGGCCATCTACTGCTCAAGTGAACTTCTTGGCAGAAGTACATGGCGTCACAGTCAGATCTTGGCAGACCATTTCTGGACAGCATTCATTCGCCATTATCTCCCAACTCTTCAAACCAGGCAAAAATGGAAATCTGACAAGGAAAACTTGGATTCAGGTCACTCCCAGTATCCTCGGGCATCATGGCCTATTGGAATGATAACTGAAGTATATGGTAAATGGTAAATGGACTGTACTTATATAGCGCCTTTCTAGTCTTCCGACCACTCAAAGCGCTTTACAGGACATATCTCATTCACCCATTCACACACATTCATACACTGATGGCATTGGCTGCCATGCAAGGTGCCAAGTGCTCATCAGTTTGAGGAGCTGACCATTCATACACATTCACACACCGATGGCGCAGCCTTCGGGAGCAATTTGGGGTTCAGTATCTTGCCCAAGGACACCTAGACATGCAGACTGGAGGGGATCGAACCGCTGATCACCGGATTAGTGGACAACCCGCTCTACCTATGAGCCACAGCCAGCCCAACAATCCAGGGAAGGATGGAAAGGTTCGTAGTGCTAAGGTCAGTATTCAGGGACGAGAATACATACATGCGACCTGTTGCCAGACTAATCCCACTACCTGAGATCACAGATTAACAGAAATAAACATATTTGCTGCACAAATCTGGGGGCGGCTGTACAAACTGCAATCTCAGTCCTCCTGTCTGGAGGAGAGCCAGGTGGGATGGAGATGTGGGCGCCTCCCACTGATCCTCCCACTTTATAAATATAGGCCTGGATGAGGCCTTCCCCCTTTTTTCTCCCTTTGTCTCCAGACGCTGCATGTGCTCAACAGAGTTTGCCATGTGTGCTTTGAGTTGCTTCATTGTAAGTATTTTAACATATTTCAATGTATTGTTTTATAACATGACTTTAGAGAGAAACTTTCGGTTTGATTTACTTTATGGATGATGCCTTAAGCATTTTCGATTTAGAATATTAACTATATTTTATTTACTAGTATTTTGTTGCATTTATCAGACATGATTTACATTGCCCTTTCCTTTCTTTTAGAACCATGGCACTTGGTAGCACTGGCACGAAAGTTTGAGACAAATAAACGAAAAGTAAAGCAACCTTTGTTTCCTGGTGGTTTGTGTGGCTCCAGTTGAACTATATCCACAACACAGTGTTTGTGAATGCTCTAAGCTACAACCATTTTATGAATGTATAATGAGGGCCATTTCCCAGATGGTGGGTAAAAATGTTTCTCTGCAAGTGAAGCTATGCATTCTGGTTATACCAGTGATGTGAGGTGAGGTTCATGGCTGGTGAGGCACTGACTCCATCAGAATCAGATTTACAACTATATGAACCCAACAGAGTAGATTATTCACCATATGATCGGCAGCAGTTATGTTTCATATCTCATATCAGCATTCTTTACACATACAAACTGTAGCCCACGTGACAAATCAAATCAAATTTTATTTGTATAGCCCAAAGTCACAAAATACATTTGCCTCGGAGGGCTTTACAATCTGTACAGGGAGTGACACCCTCTGTCCTTAGACCCTCGGTTCGAGTGAGGAAAAACTTGCCCACAAAAAACCCTTTTAACAGGGAAAAAAGGTGGAAGAAACCTCAGGAAGAGCCACAGAGGAGGGATCCCTCTCCCAGGACGGACAGACGTGCAATAGATGTCACGTGTACAGAACAAATCAACAGAAACATATTGTACAATTACAATGAATGATAAAATGACAATGAATTACAATGAATGATAAAATGATTACAGCAGCAGTGGAACCTGTGATAGAGATAGAGAGACACAGATGCACAGCAGCAGTAAATCATTAACTAGCTATAAACTGTAATGGAGATATGGTAGCAATAATGACAGTAATAATATATGTAGTGGACGTCGTGCAGGACCACAGCAGCAGCCACGATCCATGAGAACCTGCTGGACGAGAGAGCACAGAAACTCCGGGGAAGAAGTTTAGTTAGTAACATGCATTAACATGCATTAATGAGACATGTATGTGTGGCAAGGCTACGAGGGTATTCTAATTTATATTGAAGTAATAAACCGACAACGCCACCTAGGGGAATTTCACCCCAAGGAATTAATATAGGGACAATCAGTCTATGATCAACCACAGGACACAGGTTCGAGAGACACAGGCACTGACGTGATTCCAAAACATACAAAGTTTATTATTCACAGAAGCAATTATAAAAATAGATAAATATTATAGCTCTGGTTGTCAATACAGTCTACCATCAATACACTATGGCCCAATGTAAATACTTTTTCTTTAAAATGTGGCCTATATTGCCTCTTAAATACGAGGTACAGGAAGTTGAGGGCTCACCGGTCGAGGACTTGCTGAGTGGAAAAAGGGGAGAGGGTTCCTTATGTTGTTATGATACACCACGCGTGAAGAAAGAAAACCACACAAAAATTGTTGACACCCGAGTGCGCTACTGTACAGGATAGTGAAAGGGGACGACCACCACCAACATCAGCCAGCCACTCGCACCAGCAGCACCAACAGCTTCTGTCCAAAAAAGAAAGAGAAGCACTATTAGGCAATGCAACACAGGTATGGCACACGATATTGACCGAATACAAAATATTGGGCCAGAGCGTTCACATCAAAAGTACTGGGTCTTAAATAGCGCACCCACTTACACACACAGGACTCAGTGATTTGGTCAGATTATAAAAAAAAACAACAACACATTATATAACAATCACTGTCCAGCACCAGACAGAATCAGTGATGGACAGGAATCTATGGACCCAACAGTTGGCCCACACACACATGAACGAACGCACACACCCATCCACACACACACACACACACACAAGAAAGAAAAAGAAAAAAAAGAAATTAACAATCACTAAACTGACAACCGGCACTAATAAAACCAGCCCAGACAGAACCGCAGCAGATAACCTGGGAGCGCATAAAGGCCCGCTCCGGCAGGTACACCACTGGCGGGACGTGGAGACTTCAATATCACCACGATGCAGCTTTAACGTAGAACTTGAATGGCACACAATGCATGGGAAATTACGCACCGGCGTGGCGCTCCCCCACTTCCAGCCTCAATCGGCAAATAGGCCGACACTGCTGATGATGCACAACGGAGAGAGTCGCAAAACGCACGGCATGCAGCACCTGGACCACCACACAGACGCCACGCTGAAGCAGCGTCCCTGCAGCTACAACGTCCAGCCAGCCACTCGGCCAACTGAGTATGAAAAGTAATGCTGCGCCTCACTAGGCCCCACGACGGCCACGCCAAACCACGCCACCCACGCCAAACCAAGCCACGCTGCCCACGCCGGAGTCTGCCCCGGATAAGACAAACCTGAGAAATGAGTCTCTCCCACCTATATTACTTACGGCCCCGCCCCGTGGTCAAAACGAGGGATGACGATTGTGTGATGACACACAGTGGGCGGGGAGCAAAGGTAGAAAGCCACTGTGATTTAATACACCTCAATTTCAAAGAAATAGGGGTGAGAGGGGACACCCTGCCACATATGTTTACAGATGGTGGTGGTAAGTGGTGATGGGGGGGGAGAGAGAGAGAGAGAGAGAGAGAGTTTTCAGTAAAGGGAGATGTGACTGCATCTTCAACCAATACCGTGCCTGACTAGGCATAACCCTGAAACAGACAGACTGTAGCTGTGTCCCAATTCAGGGGCTGCATGCTTCGAAGGACGCGGCCTTCGCTGCCTTCGAAGGCGACTCCTTCTAAATCAAATCAAATCAAATTTATTTGTATAGCCCAAAGTCGCAAATACATTTTGCCTCGGAGGGCTTCACAATATGTACAGGAAGTGACACCCTCTGTCCTTAGACCCTCGGTTCGAGTGAGGAAAAACTTGCCCACAAAAAACCCTTTTAACAGGGAAAAAAGTGGAAGAAACCTCAGGAAGAGCCACAGAGGAGGGATCCCTCTCCCAGGACGGACAGACGTGCAATAGATGTCACGTGTACAGTCAACAAGTCAACAGAAACATTTTGTACAATTACAATGAAAAATGACAATGGATTACAATGAATGATAAAATGATTACAGTAGCAGTGGAACCTGTGATAGAGATAGAGAGACACGGATGCACAGCAGCAGCAAATCATTAACTAAGTTACTATAAACTGTAATGGAGATCTGGTAACATTAATGACAGTAATAATATATGTAGTGGACCATGCAGGACCACGGCAGCAGTCACGATCCACGAGAACCTGCTGGACGAGAGAGCACAGAAACTCCGGGGAAGAAGTTTAGTTAGTAAGATGCATTAATGTACATGTATGACAGACATGTATGTTTACAGATGGTGGTGTAGAGAGAGAGAGAGAGAGAGAGAGAGGGTTTTCAGAAAAGGGAGATGTGACTGCATCTTCAACCAATACCATGCCTGGCTAGGCATAACCCTGAAAGGGGGAGTCCCCCGGCAGTATAGTCCTATAGCAGCATAACGAAGGGATGACCTGAGCCAGCCCTAACTATAAGCTCTATCAAAAAGGAAAGTCTTAATCCTAAACGTAGCTCTTTATTCAATCCAATCGTTTAACTACACTTTGCAGTTTTACAGTCTGGAAATAAAGCAGGGATAATTAAAGTAACAAAATATAAGTAATTAGTAAAAGTATAAGTAGTAATAAGTAAAAGTAATTAAATATAAAAACCCAATACTTACATTTAATATTATTTTTAAATGTGTTATTCATTATTAGGTATTATTCATCGCCGCTTGGTATCGCCATTGTATTTTTCCCGGCACTGAACAGCGGTGCGCAAAGGATCTTGGGATATGGGATGCCACGAAGGATAGTTGCGGTGCATCCTCCAAAAAGAGGGAAAAGAAGGATGCATTTGAAGGAGCCTTCGAATTGGGACAGCCTTCGCGCGGCGTTGTGACGTACAAATGTAGCAACTCAAAAGTTCCCGTGTGTCCGTGACTGGTCCGTGAACGGTCCTTGAAAGATCCTTCGTAGGTCTGTGAGGGTAATGTGATCCCCCGCGATGACGTAGTCAGTGAGGCCCCGACTGGAAACGCCCCTAAGCAGCCTGGGTGAAAACCAGCTGCAATACCTCATTTGTCCACGGGGAGGAGCAGTGATTTTAATGTTCTGCTCTCACCATAGACTGTATAAAGACACATCTGAACAGATATGCTGGGGACGCTGGGGTAAGCGTGTGAGCCAATCAGCTGAGGCAGAGCACAATCATCGATGTGGCTAGTGGTGCAACGGATCATTGTTGGTCCGTGATCCGTTCAGATCGCTCCCCACAGACCGGCACCAAGTGGTCCGTGGATCGGTTGATGGAAAAAAAAAGCCGCTTGTATCTACAGCTCTATGTCGCGCACAACAACAACAACAACAACATTCCAATTAAACTGGTAATAAAAATTTTTTAAAAAACTCGTAATGGCAGGTCTGACACACAGGTCTGACACACAGGTCTGACAGCCCCATAACGTCTGATGGAGCGTTTTTTTTTAAACTTTTTTTTTAAGGGCTATATCTGTTTGATGCTTTCTGAAGCCTGTGAAACACACTCGATTTCTGCGTATTTATTCCTCTGAACACCATAGTAGTCATATTGATGGTATATATGATGGATATTGATGGCCAGCTGTGGCTTTCACTACATGCAGATCAGGAGTGAGCGAGAGAGAGAGAGTGCGCGAGCGCGAGATAAGAGACGCTTCAGTAATTACAGTATGTAAGGACAGAATAGCCTAGATGTCGTTGATTTAGTAAACAGTGACATGTTAGATATAAACACCATAAATACTCACCTCCTTTATAATGACTATTGAATAATAACATAACCTAATAAATCTGTCAGCTGCTTTCCGGGTACAATCACCGGTCTCTGCGGGTGTAGGTTACATTATGTGTTGTCAATTTTAGACAAGAAGGGCCGTTTGCATTTTTTTTCTTTGTAATTTATTTATTTTTTCATTTGATTTGAGTGTGTTCATGAAACTCCATGAAGCAACAACTTTTTTTCTGAATTTCCATTTAAAGAGGAAGAATAACAACAGTAGTATCTCCTGTTGAATATTTGATCATTGAAAATTATAAACAATCAAATCAAAATTATAACACAGTAAATGAGTCATTCTCCTGTTCATGAACACACTCAAATCACAACACCAGCCCATTAAGTGCAAACAAAAGGTTGAGCAATGAGAATGCTACCGGCACAACAGCAAAAACAGCAAAAATCTTCCAAAAGGCTGTTAATCACCCGGAAAACGCCATTTAAAGAGGAAGAATAACTGGTGATCAACAGCCTTTTGGAAGATTTTTGCAGTTGTGCCGGTATTCAGTGCATGCTTTAGGCCAGGTAAACCCTACAAACACCTCATTAGCATTCTCATTGCTCAACCTTTTGTTTGCACTTAATGGGCTGGTTTGACTACCGACCTTGTGATTTGAGTGTGTTCATGAACAGGAGAATGACTCATTTACTGTGTTATAATTTTTGTTCATCTTATAAGTGTAAATGAAACTCCCATGAAGCAAGAACCTTTTTTTCAGTTTTATGCACGCAAATCAAACAAAAAAAAGTATAACAATAATAATACTAATATTATATATATATATATAATACCGGCACAACTTCCTCTTTAAATGGCGTTTCACAACGATCAAACTGTGATCAAATATTCAAAAGGAGGTATTATTACTAAGTGTAGCTGACGCCAGCAATACAGCCATGTGTTACCATGGCAACACCAGAAGTTAGGGTGATATTGTCACACTTTATTTCTGATTGTGTTTTCTTTATTATATTATACACATTTATGGAAAACTTCCTGCAGTTTAATTCAGGGTTCTTTGGTTATATTGTTGAAATGTTTAAGAAACCATTATTTTGAAAGGTTACTTCCTGTCTGAGTAACGTAAGTCGCGCCGTAAGTTTGAGGGAGAGAGAAAGAGACGAGAGGACTGTCTACTACTGGTGAAGCAGGCGTACACGGTAATTATTCTGATTGATGACATTTTTGTACCTTTGTGTAAGAAAATAATCTGAGAATGATGTATATGAAATGTGTTTATTTTGCTACAGTTTTCACGGTGTTCTGTAACTTTGTTGAGAGATTAAAATCGTTGTGGACATCAGTAAGAAGCGTGAGTCGTGTTACCGGGGTAGATACACTAAGAATAAAAACGCTTCCTGCTTTGCTTGAGTGCAGACGCTTCACTCTTTTGCTCTCCGCTTTTACTCTCTTTTTTTTCTTTTTTTCCATTGCAATCCTTTCCTTTTGCAAAAATATTTACGGAAAGGGGGTCCTGGATACCTACTTATCACTGGGAGCTTAATTTTTGATAGTTACCGAAGGCTACCACTATTATTTTAAACTATTTTACTTTGTGAGTGTGGCTTATCAGTAGCACAAGCCTCAGCTATCGTGACTGGGAGCTTCAGCTAACAGAAGCTAATTAGCAGCAAGATGCCTCCCTTTTCCATGGATGATTACCACAAACTGCTCCAGAAGATAGCAGTATTGGAAACAAAAATTCATCGGCTCGAAGTGAACGTGGAGATTAATGGACGTTATGGGAATGAAACTACTCTGCCGACACTGAAAGGGAACAGGCTAACAGAAAGCTAACTGGCACCACCAAGACGCGGCAGGAGCCAGGTGTAAATGGCAGTAAAGCAACCTGTCCTCCCTGGAACTCTCTTGGTGCAAAGCCAAAGCACTACAAATCGCCTCCCTCAGATATGGGAAGACGGTTATCAGGCAGAACCCAGCACCCGGAGACTCATGATGACACCGAGTGGCCTGCACTGCCATCACACAGGAATGTCTCTTCAACCCCAGTACCACGGAGAAAGCAACCATGGACCGAGGCTACTACAAAAACGAAGAGCAAATTGTCCCAAGACGCAGGGATTCTACTAGAGAACAGATTTGCTCCACTTTCACATAACCCTGACTCCCCAAAAGAAGGCTCATCTCCCAGCACCAGAGAAAGGTATGAGGCTAAATCTTATGCTAAAAGGCTACCGAAAGAGCTAACCACTGGGCCTCAAACTCTGATAGTGGGTGACGGAGCTGTGAATGAAATAAAACGATTTTGCACCAAGAAAAACACCAAAGTACTCTGTTTTACCAACGACATGGTGTCTGATATCTCAAAGAAGATCCTAAACATTGCTGCTGAGCATCCGACACTGAAATCTCTCATCATACACACAGGAGCCCTTGATGTTGTGAAGCAACAATCGGAGGTATTAAAACAAGACTTTATTGATCTGATGAACAAAGTTGGGTGTTTAAATACTGAGGTGTTTTTCAGTGGACCCCTACCGACAGTTTGGCGAGGAGATGAGAGATTCAGCAGGCTGATGATGCTAAACAGATGGCTCAAAGACACGAGTGCCGCTCAATCACTGAACTTTATTGACAGCTTCAACATATTTTGGGGATGGAGGCACCTCTTCAAGGCAGATGGATTTTGCCTTAACAAGTCAGGAGTACAGCTGCTAAGCTCCAACATTTTTTATTCTCTGCGTCAGACACCAGCAGCCCCTGTCAAGGACAACAGGGAAGACAAGCCAAAACAACAGATAAGACAGCACTCTGGCGAGGGCGCTGAGATAAGGACTGACCACGGAGGACAGCGGATCCAGAAAGAACCTGCAACATCATCATCCTCACCCCAACAAGAGGAGTCGACACCAACAGCACAACAAGTGGAGCCTCCCCCAATCCCAACAGCACAACAATTGGAGTCTCCCCCAGCCCCAACAGCCCAACAAGTGGAGTCTCCCCCAGCCCCAACAGGAGACTCCCAACCTTCACCCCCCCAGACCCCACCCAGCCCCCAACTCTCTCCACTCAGTCTGGACTCCCCACTTCTGGATTTCACAGACAGGATGAAGAGCCTTGTCAATATTGGAATCCAACTAACACCACGCCAAAATCCCATATTTTCCCGCATTAACCTCCCCCATCGTCCAGCCCCTCCCACTCCACCACCTCGGTAACCATTCTTGACCAAGAGTCACCGAGCCCCCCCACCTTCTCTGAATCATATCTGAGTCTGACTGATATGTGCCGGGTCCAGGCTGCAATACTGATATCAACAATGTTCTTCCCCAGGAACAGTCAGGGCCCTATGGAGTTCAGGCAGTATTCTCAATCCCTGTGATGACAGGTAACAGAAAAGTGGTTAAACTGCTGAGAAATAAAAAGGGTTCAATTAAATCTACCAATCTATTGAGTATAGCTTGTCAACCCTGAAACTCACCAGTGTCTCCTGTTATCTCCACAAAGTTAGCCCTACTCAATATCAGATCACTAGCCGACAAATCTCTGTTAGTAAATGACATCATTTTGACCTATAATCTATACTTTTTACTTCTTAGTGAAACATGGCTGACTGAATGTAGCTGTACTACCATTCTCAATGAGGCAGCACCAACAAATTTCAGTTTTATGAATAAGTGTCAAAGTGGTAAGAAGGGCGGTGGAGTTGCTGCCATTTAAATCAGTATTTCAGTGCAAGGAAACTTTATTTGGTGATTTTAGCTCTTTTGAATAGCTCTGTTTTTTAGTAAAGGGGGATCCAAAAGTTATTTTTCTAATCATTTATAGACCACCAAAATACCCAGGAAATTTTTTGATGAGTTTGCTGAACTGCTGTCAGTTATCTGCACTGACTACAACTTTTTTTATCATAACGGGGGATTTTAACATTCACATAGACAATAACATGGACACAAATGCCAAAGAACTTTGTTCTCTACTTGACACTTTTGGCCTCTTCCAACATGTGAAAGGGCCCACACACACTCGAGGTCACACTCTGGATCTGGTTATCTCTAAAGGTGTTGACATTTTTTCTGTTGATATTAAGCACTTGGCTCTTTCTGATCATTTCTGTGTGTTCTTTGACTTACAGATAACTCCAAACATTCAGTCAACCTCTGTGTCTGTTAGAAAAAGATACATAAATGAAAAAAAAAAAGAAAATCTCAAATGTCATGGATACTGTTGCACCTACTAAAACTAAGATGACCTTGAGCAGACAGAGAACACCATGGAGGAACACTATGATGGTAAAGGCTTTGAAAACAGAATGCAGGAAAGCAGAGCGTAAATGGAGAAAAACTAAACTTCAAATTCATCATGACCGCTACAAACAAAGTATTTTTAATTTTAACCACGGGTTACTCAAGGCTAGACAGCAACACTTATCTGAAATGATTAATAAGAACATCAACAACACTCGCACTCTGTTTGCTATGGTTGAAAAGCTTACAACCCCCCCAAAAGAGATAGTTTCAGAACTTTCTTCCACAGAAAAATGCAATGAATTTGCCTGCTTTTTCAATGAAAAAATCAAATCTATAAGGCTTAATATCAACACAAATCAGCAAAATAATAAAATGACGCAATCCTTAAAACCACCTAGGAATAAATCAGCTATGATGTCAGAATTTAATACAGTTGACCAAAAAAACATAGAGAAAACGGTTCAGCATCTTAAACCATCGACATACTGTCTTGACACAATGCCATCTGACTTTTTAAAAACTATTGTAAGCTCTGTCCAAACAGATCTGCTGCAAATAATAAATTGCTCACTTCAATCAGGCACGTTTCCTAAAGCCCTAAAAGTAGCTGCCATCAAGCCACTCTTAAAAAAGAGAACGCTGGATGCTTCCATGTTAACCAACTACAGACCAATCTCAAATCTTCCTTTTATAGCCAAGATCATTGAGAAAGTGGTTTTTAATCAACTCAGCAATTTCTTGAACTCCAGTGGACTCTTTGACAAATTTCAATCAGGCTTCCGACCTCACCACAGTACAGAAACAGCTCTCATTAGAGTGTTGAATGACATAAGGTTAAACACTGACTCAGGCAAGGTGTCAGTTCTGGTCCTGTTGGATCTCAGTGCTGCGTTCGACACTGTGGATCACAGTATACTGCTGAACAGGTTGGAAACCTGGGCAGGACTCAGTGAAACAGTCCTAGAATGGGTCAGGTACTTGGAGGAGCGAAGTTATTTTGTGACCATTGGAAGCTATCAATCCGATCGAGTGGCTATGACATATGGAGTTCCTCAGGGGTCAGTCCTTGGACCCCTTCTGTTCTGTGTATGCTGCCTTTGGGTCAAATTCTGCAGAATTCTAATGTCAACTATCATAGTTATACAGATGACACACTGTCTCCAGATGACTGCAGTCAAATAGAGTCATTGTGTCACTGTTTAGAGCAAGTCAAAAATTGGATGAACCAAAATTTCCTTCAGTTAAATCAAGAAAAAACTGAGGTCATTGTTTTTGGCAATAAAGAGAAGAGGGTTACTGTCAGTAAACACCTTGAGTTGCTGTCTCTAGAAACTAAAGACCAAGTCCGAAACCTTGGCGTGCTGATAGACTCAGATCTGACCTTCAACAGTCATATCAAATCAATCACCAAAACAGCCTTTTATCAACTTAAAAACATATCCAGAATTAAGGGCTTTATGTCCCAAACAGATCAGGAGAAGCTGATTCGTGCCTTCATCTCAAATAGACTAGACTACTGTAATGGTCTTCTGACTGGACTCCCCCAAAAAAGTATCAAACAGCTGCAGCTCATCCAGAACGCTGCAGCTCGAGTTTTAACCAGAACAAAGAAATCAGAGCATATCACCCCAGTTCTCAAGTCTTTACACTGGCTCCCAGTCAGCTACAGAATAGATTTTAAAGTTCTGCAACTGGTTTACAAATCACTGAATGGTTTAGGTCCAGAATACATGAATGACATGTTAGCAGTGTATAAACCCAGTCGAGCTCTGAGATCTACTGACTCAGGTCAGATAGTGGAGCACAGAGTTCAAACCAAGATAATCTTGGTTTGAATCCTGGCAAGATAATCTTAAAACATACAGGAAGGCTCTCCGTAGTGCCAGAGCAGCCTACTACTCTTCATTAATAGAGGAAAATAAGAACAACCCCAGGTTTCTCTTCAGCACTGTAGCCAGGCTAACAGAGAGCCACAGCTCTATTGAGCCATCCATTCCTTTAGGTCTAAGTAGCAATGACTTCATGAGCTTCTTTAATGATAAAATTATAACTATTAGAGACAAAATTCATCACCTCTTGCCCTCAACAGGCACTGATCTGCATTCTGATACAGCAAGTTTGGAAACAGCTGTAAAACCTGATATATATTTAGACTGTTTTTCTCCCATCGACCTTCATCAAATAACTTCAATAATTTCTTCATCTAAGTCGTCAACCTGTCTCTTAGATCCCATCCCAACCAGGCTGGTCAAGGATGTTTTACCTCTAGTTAGCCCTTCTTTATTGGATATGATTAATCTGTCTTTATTATCAGGATATGTACCACAGTCCTTTAAAGTAGCTGTAATTAAACCTCTTCTTAAAAAGCCCACTCTAGATCCAGAGGTTTTAGCCAATTACAGACCGATATCAAACCTTCCCTTTCTCTCTAAGATACTTGAGAAAGCTGTAGCCAATCAGCTGTGCGACTTTCTCCATAAGAACAGTTTATATGAGGATTTTCAGTCAGGATTTAGAGTGCATCATAGCACAGAGACCGCACTAGTCAAAGTTACAAACGACCTCCTAATGGCATCAGACAAAGGACTCATCTCTGTACTTGTCCTGTTACATCTTAGTGCCGCATTTGACACCATTGACCATCAAATTCTTTTACAGAGACTGGAACATCAAATTGGCATCAAAGGAACCGCCCTAAGCTGGTTTAAGTCTTATTTTTTAGATCGTTCTCAGTTTGTTCTTGTCAATGATGAATCCTCCATGCATACCAAAGTTTGTCATGGAGTCCCACAAGGTTCTGTACTCGGACCACTTCTATTCAGTTTATATATGCTTCCTCTAGGGAACATTATTAGGAATCACTCCGTTAATTTTCATTGTTTTGTTATGCCGACGACACCCAATTATATTTATCGATCAAGCCTGATGAAACCAATCAATTAACTAAACTCCAAGCATGCCTTAAAGATATAAAAAGTTGGATGACCTTCAATTTTCTGATGTTAAATTCAGACAAAACTGAAGTTCTTGTAATTGGACCCAAAAACATCCGAGACTCTCTCTCTAGAGACTTAGTTACCTTAGATGGGATCACCCTGGCCTCCAGCTCCACCGTAAAGAATCTTGGAGTTGTTTTTGATCAGGATTTGTCCTTTAATGTCCACATAAAACAAATTTCAAGGACTGCATTCTTCCATTTACGTAACATTGCCAAAATCAGACGCATTGTATCTCAAGCAGATGCAGAAAAACTAGTCCACGCATTTGTTACTTCTAGGCTGGACTATTGTAACTCATTGTTATCAGGCTGCTCCAATAAGTCTCTTAGGACTTTGCAGCTAATTCAGAATGCTGCTGCACGTGTTCTGACAGGAACCAAGATCAGAGATCACATCTCTCCCATTTTGGCTTCCTTGCATTGGCTACCTGTTAAATCTAGAATAGAATTTAAAATTCTTCTCCTTACATACAAAGCTCTTCATGGTCAGGCACCATCATATCTAAAAGAGCTCATAGTACCTTACTACCCCTCTCGAACACTGCGCTCTCAGAATGCTGGGTTCCTTGTAGTTCCTATAGTTTCCAAAAGTAGATTGGGAGCCAGAGCTTTCAGCTATCAAGCTCCTCTTCTGTGGAACAAACTACCATTTTGGGTTCGGGAGGCAGACACGGTCAACACTTTTAAGAGTAAACTTAAGACTTTCCTTTTTGATAGAGCTTATAGTTAGGGCTGGCTCAGGTCATCCCTTAGTTATGCTGCTATAGGACTATACTGCCGGGGGACTCCTCCTTTCAGGGTTATGCCTAGCCAGGCATGGTATTGGTTGAAGATGCAGTCACATCTCCCTTTACTGAAAACCCCTCTCTCTCTCTCTCTCTCTCTCTCTCTCTCTCTCTCTCTCTCTCTCTCTCTCTCTCCCTCTCTCTCTCACCATCACCACCACCATCTGTAAACATACATGTCTGTCATACATGTACATTAATGCATCTTACTAACTAAACTTCTTCCCCGGAGTTTCTGTGCTCTTTCGTCCAGCAGGTTCTCGTGGATCGTGACTGCTGCTGTGGTCCTGCATGACGTCCACTACATATATTATTACTGTCATTAATGTTACCAGATCTCCATTACAGTTTATAGTAACTTAGTTAATGATTTGCTGCTGCTGTGCATCTGTGTCTCTCTATCTCTATCACAGGTTCCACTGCTACTGTAATCATTTTATCATTCATTGTAATCCATTGTCATTTTTCATTGTAATTACACAAAATGTTTCTGTTGACTTGTTGACTGTACACGTGACATCTATTGCACGTCTGTCCGTCCTGGGAGAGGGATCCCTCCTCTGTGGCTCTTCCTGAGGTTTCTTCCACTTTTTTCCCTGTTAAAAGGGTTTTTTGTGGGCAAGTTTTTCCTCACTCGAATCGAGGGTCTAAGGACAGAGGGTGTCACTCCCTGTACAGATTGTGAAGCCCTCCGAGGCAAAATGTATTTTGCGACTTTGGGCTATACAAATAAAATTTGAATTTGAAACCAGACACGGTGAAGCAGCATTTAGCTGTTACGCAGCACACAAATGGAACAAACTACCAGCAGAACTCAAATCAGCCCCAACTGTAAGCACTTTTAAATCCAGGTTAAAAACATTTCTTTTTTCATGTGCTTTTGGCTATATTATATATATATATATATATATATATATATATATATATATATAATATACTTTTCTTTTTCATTTTTCTTTTTCTTTGTTCTTGTTTTTAACTGTGTGTTTTAATTTGTTCTTTTTAAATGCTCTGTTTTTATGTAAAGCACATTGAGTTGCCTCTTGGTATGAAATGCGCTATATAAATAAAAATGCCTTGCCTTGCCTTGCCTATTGTTACTATTGTTATTGAGAGTGGGGGGGAGTCCCCCCCGGCAGTCTAGTCCTATAGCAGCATAACTAAGGGATGACCTGAGCTAGCCCTAAG
The DNA here is from genome assembly GCA_946959425.1 of Argyrosomus regius. Classification (NCBI taxonomy): domain Eukaryota; kingdom Metazoa; phylum Chordata; class Actinopteri; family Sciaenidae; genus Argyrosomus; species Argyrosomus regius. The sequence goes on from OX336894.1 coordinate 27,002,464, forward strand.
TATAAGCTCTATCAAAAAGGAAAGTCTTAAGTCTACTCTTAAAAGTGTTGACACACATTTCATTTAAAAAAAAAAAAAAAAGTTATTATGGTCTTACCCTCACCTATAAATGAAGTCCATGCGTCAATCGTTCTTTTGATTGATTACTGATTACTTTTTTGTAGAAGTCTTCCTTGTCTTCTTTCAGTTTTAAAAGTCTCTCCGTCTCAATGGAGATCACTGCCCCCTACCATGCAGCAAGAGAACTGCCTGCCTCACCTAGTGCCTCTTCACTGCCGTTGTAAGATCGCTGAGCACATGAAACAGATTACACAGATATATTATATACATCAGCTAAACTATGTAAAGTCAGGGGGCATATATTAAAAGTGTTTGAAACATTTGATTGGTACATACAGAGAGACAGTAACACGCTCTCATTGGATGGCAGACCACCGTTTGTGAGGGATTGCGCAATCCAAGGTGAGGCTCAGCTCGCTGCTGCCGCACCGTGCGTCTCTTCCCGTATTTGAATGGGAAATGCGAAAATTCAGCGATTTTTAATAAAAAACAATCAGAATTGTTTAAGTTAAATGGAAAATTAGTTTATAGTTCAAACCATTTGATAAATATAACCATTTAATTTATTTGTTTATTATAGATTTTGTTTTTTCTATGATGACAGGTGAGGCTCTGCCTCTCCTGACCGCACGTCACTGGGGTATACCCAGAAAATGTAGTCATCGATTCTAAACAAACAGTATTGATTGATTTTGGACTTCAAGTTCGAAGAATGCTCGCTCTTTTCTGGAGGAATATACAAATGACCTCTGTAAATTTATGGTTGAAGGAGATTGCAGCATACATTGGAAAAGAGTTACATATATTGTTAGAGGGGAAAAAACATTATTGTTGTTGTTGCTAAATTAAGTGTAGCTAACATTATTATTCTTCATCTAAAACAATAAAAACTGGCAACATGCAGCAGCCTCATTATTATATATACTTATTTTATTCAAATTCACTGTTCACCTCATTTGAAGAATGAAGCTGTGGCTGAATGAAGGAGGTTTGCGTTCGTCTGTGGAAGAATATGACCACAGTGGACAAGTTATAGTACTGTGAAAATACAAGGGAATGTATTATCAACATCAACATCAACATTATGAAACATTATTGCATTGGTCAGACGATTATTGTGGTTTCCTTTACTTTCCATCTTTGTATCTAGTCTTCTCAGATGTTTTAATTATGTGTAAACATAAAAGAAAATAAAAATCTTTTCATTTAACTTTATTTTTAAAAATAAATTTGAATAGTGATGCAATATACATGCTGCAACATGCAATACATATATAGTTGTCTGACGTCCTACAGATAAACATCAGCTATAATTTATATAAAAACAGTTGCTGTCTCACCAAATTCAACGTACATGCTTTCTTCTGACTGATGTGATGTGACACAGAGTAAAGACATTGTTTTTATCTTAATGGAGTACGATATAATAGCGCACAGTGAAGTATCCCTTTGAATCATAATACCTCAACACTATTGCTGAGGCAGTACCATCTATGATAGTGGAACTGAAATACTTTGTTGTAGTGTTACTTTTGTTGCTTATTTGTTGCTGTGTACCCTCGTCTGAACTGAAATATATTTGCAATCAAAACGATGTAATCAAGATTCTTTTCTCTGGTTACTGTAGAGAAATGTCATTATTACTACATTTTTATATTCTGATCTTCATTTATCATGCTGACTGCTATAATGATTTTGCACTGACATCTTTTCATTGTATTTCTTGGTGAGGGTTAGTGATCTTGCAATCTACCAAGAATTTTTCTATATCACAGGTTGCTAACAATTGTGACAACTTATGAGCTACACAAAATTTTATTTGTTTCTAACACATCAAATAGCAGAACTTGAATGTTACAGTATTTAGTTTTGTGTGTATATTGATTTTGCCTTATCGCCAGCTATGTATGTATGTACAAACTGGGTTGCTTTAATGTGTGTTTAGACTAAACCTAAGGCAAAGTTTTGCATATTAAGTTAAGTGGATGCCAATGGTTACAAATTTTCCCTGCGGTACAAGCTCTCAAAATAAGACAAAAAGAAAAGCAGGGCAGTCTGGAGAAAAATCATAGAAAGAACCAGAATTCATGGTAAGTTTTGAGAACAATCAGCACTGCTAGCTGTCTTTAGCTAAAGTCTGTGGAGTCTGTAGATTGGCTGATTGAGGCAAAGATACACGGAGTGCAAAAATAGTCCAGTCCAGTCAAGAATTAACTTCAAGCATCAAAGGCCTTTACAGCTTTTGTGTAGGATTGTCAACATATTATTACCCATCCATACCCTTTTCTTCCCTGTACTATAACCCATGAATCAAACTTTTAGTTATGCAACACTGACAAAATAAATCACAGTGCTTATAACATGTCAAAGACAAGCTCTGCATGTTATTTAAACATCCCACTTATACAGTGTATATTCTAGTTATATCAGGAGAATGATATTTCTCTGCAACCTCCTATCATCAGAGACTATGGGCTGAAAAATAAAAAATAAAATTTCAAGACGAGCTGCTGTTTAATCAAAGAGACTCTGTAACATTATCTTCAGCTCATCTGTTAACATGATGTATGATCCATACTGGAACACTGGAACTCTGCAGACTTTATCTCCACTGTTATACAGTATCACACACACGCAAACATACTGTACAAAGCAGTGTGACATTTGTCTATAACACATTTACAGCATCATACAAAATTAAAAGTTATAAGTTTGATTGTTATTTCATGGGGACATTTTCAGTGTTCTAATGGAAACCTATAGTGGTGTAAATAGTACAAACAGAGAACATATAATGTAGTTAAATTATGTCACTGTGTAAATCATTTAAGATATCCAGTATAGTACCCTCATCTTCCTAATTTGTTTAGGACATTACTTATATTCTTCACGTACATACAAATATACATTTAATGAGTCTCACATAAACACACATTCTCCCTGTGCAGTAACAGCATCCCTCATACAAGAGTCCTCTCCTTTAATTCCCTCAGTATCTTCTTTTTTCTTAGTTACCTTCTTTTTCTTCTTCACCATTTCCAGTCAACCTCTTTGGTGTCCTCCTGTTCTCCACTTGATCTAAAGAGGACCCAAAAATGTAGGACAAAATTTAGAAAAAGTGCCCTCTTTACAACATGAAGAACTCCACAAGATACATGGTTCAGTAAGCAAAACACACTTAATGGAATGCAGTAGGAGTTTAACTGAGTGGGTTCAGATACCAAATCTTAAGCGTGCCTTTGGTATTATGTTGTTACCACACCGAGATATCCAGTGTGTGTATACAGTGTGACGATATAATGTGAATGATGTAATGATATGAAGAAAATACTATCCAGCTGGCATTATATTTCCCCTAAAAAGGATTTTGGTGATGGAAAACATGTGATTATCAAAGTAACAGGATGAAGATCCCTCATCTATTTTTGGCATGGGCTGCGTTGGTAATGTTTACTAGAATAACTGCATTTCACATAGAAGATACGTAGGAAGTTGGTGATTATAAGTGAAGCAGTGTAGCACTACAACTGCAGGGAGTAAGCAGTAAAACATGTATATAGCACATATACTGTTTATATTTCTATTATAGTTGTTTGCTTTATACATTAGAAAGATTTCTTAACACTTCATTCATTTCATCTCTTACGAAAACAGAGTTATGAGAGTTATAGAGAGTTTGTATCATAATACTCAAAAGTGGCCTACAATTGTAATGAATTGTAATGAAGGATTATGGCTACAAATGAAATGCTTAATTGATTGTTAAAAAATACATACATCCATGGGGGGGCTGGAGCCTATCCCAGCTGACATGGGGCGAGAGGTGGGGTACACCCTGGACAAGTCGACAGCTTATCACAGGGCACATAGAGACAAACAACCATTCACACTCACATTCACAGCTACAGACAATTTAGAGTCACCAATTAACCTGTTAAGTTTGGAGACACAGGGAGAACATGCAAACTCCACACAGAAAGGCCCAAGCCAGGGTTCGAAGCAGGAACCTTCTTGCTGTGAGGCGACAGTGCTAACGACTGCACCTGTCAAAAAATAGCTCTGTTGTTTAGACTCGACACCAGCTTTTAGGCAGTGCTAGCATACTCTCTGTGGAAAGACTGGAGATGCCTGCTAAAGTGAGGAGAAGAAGATGGGGATGCAGAGCTAGATGTAAGTGTCTGGAGCAGAAAAGACGGTGCAAACCAAGCTGTCTATTATCAGGAGGAACGTGAGATTTCTCCTCAATAAGATGGAGGAGCTAACAGCGCTAACCAGGCATCACAGAGATGTGGCTGAATGAACAGACAGACAGACAGAAGAGCAAAAGAGAGAGAGAGAGACTGTGTCATCGTTTATCTGATCTGGACTACTGTAGAAACATGTTATTCAACATGGCAGACTCTGTGGAAGATAACCTATGGCATCTGTAGATATAGAAGGCTCATTCTATATTATATCTGAGATGTTGTTGCTGTTCAATTTTAAATCTATTCTCCACCATGCTGCTGTGAGCTGCGATTTTTCGGTGCAGTCTTCAGCATTTGTTTCATCTCTTCACTGCTACTGTCTAGACCCCTCATCTGGGGGGTTCCTGTAATAATTATGGCTTCACTGGGTTTCGGTTGAAGGTTAGAATGGTGAGATGGGGCTAGAATTTGTAGAGCTTGCAATGGGAAAGCTTCACTGATGAGGACTACCTGGATTTTTATTGTTGCCACGGAAATTCCACTTTGCTGTAGTGGCCCAAGGCAATCATGGAGTTCCTGCTTCTGCCAGCAGGTTCTGCTGGTCCCAGATCAGGCCTGCAACAAGGAAGAGACAGTTATTACTAAGAGTTATGGGGTATTTGTAACATTCCTGGTATTTTACTCTCAGTCTGTATCATGGCAGCTCAGCCTGTGAGTATGAGAAAACATTTTTTGTCTATTATTCCCACAGTGTCAGAAGTGCTGCAGCAGGTTGGCGCACATGTCTCAGCAGGAGGGTGATGAATCCTAGATAAAAGCCATATCTCACCAGGCCTCAGCTTAAATCCATGGGGAATTCTCCCACTCCTCCATGACTCAGGCCTAACACTCCAGCCCCCTTCCTCTGCTCATCTGGGTCTGTGCCAAGCCCCAGTCAGACAGTACGTTTACATGCAGCAAAAAATACATGCCGTTCAGAGAATCGGATAAACGGCCGGAGCACGGCTGACTCTGTTACGCTATGTGGCGCTGTAGCCCTCTCAACAAAAAGCCACGTCCGGTTGACCTCTACTTATCAGCAACAACAAACTATCTGACGGCATTCAAACAAAGATGGCGTACGAGGAGATGGACGATGCTACAGTAGCGTACATTTCGTGCATTATTTTCCTCCTAATAATGCATATAAAAAGAACCAACGCTACGACGTCTCCTGGGTGAAAGCCCCAGCGGAAATTCTCGAGCATGCGCAGAATGCAAAATCCGATTTAGATCCGATTGCTGAGTATACATGGCGTTAAATATATTATTATAGACATCACCACAAAAACAAAGGACACTATTAGATGAAATAGTGTTTCATCCAAAGAACATTACAAGGTTTTTGCCACTCATTCATGCACACAGCGATGGCAGAAAGCTACCATGCAGGTCTGACCATCAGTTGTTAAATTTTTATTTTTTAATGAATTAATTAAAATTCGCAAGTTGCATTTCTCCATACAGCCGAAGGGAACAGAACACCTAGTATTAGTGTTTAATTTAGAAATATATTATTTTGAGGACTAAGGAGACTTAATCTTTCTGTCTGCATTCCAGTTATTCTTAAAAGGAGTTAGATCAGACTGTGCAGGTTGGCCAAGTCCTTAAACACCAGAACATTTCTTTCTGGACCTTCCTTTACTTTGTCTTTTCTCAACTACTGGCACAAAGTCAGAACCAAAAAAATACTGCATGTTGTATCATTCCCTGTGTCCGTGTACATCTGTCCAGATTAGCTCTTCTATCACTTACAAGTAACCTACTATTTTTCATCAAATGCAATTTAAATTATAATTTGACTTCCTCAAGTTTAGACTAACATAAATAAAACATAAGTTACAGGCTGTCGTAGTCTGTAGTGTATTCCTCACATATAGAGTTGTGGGCAAGACATCTTCAGTGAGGTGGAAGTCAGTCCCAGCCTGCTCTGGTTCAACTTCATTTTCCTCACCAAGTCTTTGACTCTACCCCATGTGTAGTTTCCACTTAGCTGAAAAACAACATACAAGAATAAAAAGTTAATTTGGGTTTAAAATCAGGTTGTGCATATTGGACCAATTCATACAAACAGCCAATGTACAAAATGAACATTAGCTATATCTGTGTGAGTGAGCCTGTGTGAGTGAGCGCGCGTGTGTGTGTCAGCTCAGACTTTGACTCAGAACTCATCAGGGATTTGCATTGTTTCTGTTTTTGCCCTCCAGTCTTACCCTTGGTCCTTTCGTCTTTATACATTGTTGGGAAAATTAGATTTTTTTTCTCTCCATTTGCAACTTGTGCATTCATGTCCAATCGTGACTTTTCTATTGACTTTATATGGAATTGCGCATGTCGAATGAGATTGGCCTTTTGTTCTGTCTGAGCTAACATGAACAAAGCCCCAGAAAAAGTTGAACTGTCTGTATCAATGAGGTGTCATAATATGTCTATGCTGAGATTACACATAAATTAATTCAGTTTATTTCAAGCTTTCTAGAACTTTCAACTGCATGTCATGGCCTTTACCAGCAAATGAGTTGTTAGCTCGGCTGTCATGACATGACATAAATATGCAACTTAAATTACAAATGAGGAGAACATAACCCTATCTCTTTGGTCTTGATGTCAACTGCACCAACAACTCCACTTAGCGATGAAGACCATTATATATTCAAGTTATACAGAAAAGGTTAGTAAGTAAGATGATGCTCATTTAACATTTATTTTTTAAACTTTTTGAAAGAGTCAAACATACATGGTGACCAAGCTAAAACCAACCTCAAACTTCTGTTTGGAACAGTAACGTCCTCCCCACCGCACACACATATTTACTTATTACATTACTGTCAATTCTCAACAATTGGGGCCGAACAAGAATAACTCCTCCAGGAAAGTATCTCTTGCCTCTTTGTCATAAAGACAGTTAGGGTAGGATGTTGTGCAACTTTAAGTGATTCAGTATTGGTGGGGTAGTAGCACGGGTTACCTTGCTCAGCACCACCAAGTTCTTGTGGGTCATAATTTTGGGCATTTTATTTTGCAATTTTATGATTGCAAGACAATCAGTGCTAAAGTGATTATTATCGATAGAAAGACTGTCATGGATGATAGAAATCAAATATTTTAAATGTTGTGTGTCAAATTACATAATGAAATATGTGTATACATTACAATATAGATTATCTAAACTAAAAACTGTTTTTTAGTTCAGTTTCCTCAATACTGGCAGTACTTTGTATCATATGTTTTTACATAAAAAGTCAGAGTTCCCTTGTGAAGTAATACGAAGACACTGCTGAATGGAATGTGTATGGATCTGTAATGTGTGCACATGACTCACCCTGCGTTGTGGGATGGGAAGCCCTTCAGTGTTGTGTCCGAAGAAGTGGACCCCCTCCTCTGTGTAACTCCTTCGGATGAGGCTTCTCCTCCTCACGTCTGAAACACAAATCACAATAATTACAGTGTGTTCATGGGAGAGTTGGCTAGGGCAAGCAAGAGTGAAATCAGTAATCATACAATATGGTCCAATTTGTGTTTTTGTAAAGGCGTTAATTATTTTTAATATATAATTATTAAGTCAACTTAAGTGTTTCATCAGAAAAACTATGGCATGGGTATGGTTAGGCTTTGAGAAAATATTAGGTTGTTGATTGAATACATAAATATCCAACCATCCATTATCTGTAACACCTTATCCTCATCAGGGTCATGGTGGAGCTGGAGCCTATCCCACCTGACATTGGGCGAGAGGCGTAGTATACCCTGGACCCTACGGACAATTTAGAGTCACCACTTAACCTGTTAAGGTTCATGTCTTTGGACTGTGGGAGGAAGCTGGAGTACCTGGAGAGAACCCACGCAGACAGGCCTCTTCTTGCTGTGAGACGACAGTGCTAACCACTGCACCACCATGCCACTCAGTACATAAATAAATGCAGATAAAAGCAAACGTCCTGTCTTGCATTACCACTTACGCTGTCCACCATTTCAACTGTTTTTATTTGTCTAAATATAACCATAAATGCAGCTTGAAGTTATGATTTATAAAAAATAAAACATAATTCAGGCAGCCTAAAATTTCTTTTGAAATGTCTCTGTTTTTCTCTTTGGTCTTGATCTTTCAGCTGCTAAATGTTTGTTTTGTCAGCTAAGCTGTGTGTGTGATTGCAGGAATTGTTGAGTCTCTGTAAATAATATTATAAAGAGTACAATCTAGACCTGCTCTATCACTCAAAAAAAAAAAGAAATGGCCAAAATTCAGGACTTATGCATTTCAATTACATAGAACATTTCCACCCATTTGAATTACATAGGTGTAATATAAATTAACTAATAAACTTAATGTGAAGCAAGTAATAAGATTTATGTAATAGTACTAATAAACTCAATGTGCTTCCACTCAGTTGCGTAGTAGTAACCAGGTTTATGCATTCAACATTAATAAAGCCAATTTGATTGTCCAAACCCAACAGTGAAAATGAATGCAGTCATTTTGACAACCCAAAATCCAACACCAGCGTAACCCTTATCCTACCCCTAACCTTCCCTTTCCATCTAACCCTGTTTGTGACTGTTTCTAATTCCTCAGCCCACTTGTTCCTGTGTCAACACTCCCAACATTGTTATGACAATAATGAACTTACTACTACTCCAAAGTACAACATTTAACCTTGGCCTAGGGAGAGCTATCCAGTTTACTACAGTAAACTGGGGCCCCGTCTCTCTTGACTTCTTCCAGATCCAGTTTCCTGCCCATCAGAGGAAAACCAAGGCATTCCAGAGTCCACAGTGTGTCATTATGTGCTCCCATCGTGAGCAGGATTCCAGGAATTCCACCCATGTCCCACTCGGGTTATAATTTCAACTTCCTCACGTGACCACTGAGCTGTCAGCCTCTTCAAGCAAGGTGAGCCACTCCGAAAACACAACAGTAGTGATAACATTTTGTAAGATGACTGTATTCCCAAATGACAAACGGTAAACACAGAGACAGAAAAACACATAGGGCTGCTTCAGGGTCAGGTTATGAAAAAGCTTCACATTACCATTTGATCCATTTCAGGAACATATCATACAGACACTGATATTAAAACATGAATATATGGTTGTGCATGTATGTTGACACACCTACACCTACCAGTAATTAAATGCTAAACATTAATTATATCTCAGAGAAATAGAGCAAGTCCACTGAAGAATGAATATCTTATCTTCTAGCTGAGAAGCCCAATATTCTCACTGTACTAGTTGTATTATGGACTCACTTGTCTAAACAAACTGCAGTATCTAAATTGTCAACATTTGTCAACCATTCATCCCAGCATTTTCCACTGCTGCTAGTGTCTCAGTGTCTTGAATCACCCATTCCTATGGGAGATTTAGGAAGGCAACATATATTTCCAAAACCAACAATTCAAAAATCACTCTTACTTACAGATTTATGAGGATATATTCCCTTTTTTCAAATGAACAATTGAGTGAAACACTGAATTCTTTTAAGGAAAGACTGAAAGTGTGTGCAATTTGTACAATTAATTGCATCAGGTCAACAAAAGCTGCATAAAATTTTCCGTACCTTGAAGGGCACTATACACCATTTGACAGTTTTTCAAATTAAGTAAAATATGCATTAGTATTACCTCTCCTGGTTGATATGTTTGGATGCTGGGTGACTTCTGAGATGGTGGACACGTCAGAGAGAGTTCCACAGGGTGACAAATACTCACTTCTGGAGTGTATCTTCTGAACGTGAAAGGCCAGGCTGGCTGCACCACAGCAACAGTGCTGCTGAAAAAAGTCCTTTTCAAAAAGAAGTCAGAAAAATACAGACAACTTAATATTGGAATATTCTTTATTTTTTATATTGTTGTTTTCTACTGATTTGCAGTAGAAACTGATTTCCCTTTTATTTAAATTTGTTTCAATATACAGTATGCTTTGGCATAATAATTATCACCAGTGTGGATATTTATGTAAAGTACATGTAAAGTGAGACAGCAGTGGAATAAATATTGATCAGCCCTTACAAGTGACAAGATTAAAAAATAACCTGCTACCTTATGATGGAGGGGTTGACCAGTGGAGGAGCTGATATTGATGGCATCTAAAATTAGTTTTAGTTTTGAATTCCCTCTCGAGACAGTTTTACTGTGTGAAAGAGAAATAACTTTATTGTGGAACAGCAAACAAAATTAGTAGCATGTTTTGTGTACATAACCCACCAAAATGGGCCAGTATTACTGAATAACATCCACTGCTGTATCTCCAGTGTTTAAGTGGCATTTAAGTATAACGGCGTTACTAACGGCGTTATTTTTTCAGTAACGGAGTAATCTAATTAATTACTTTTCCCATCGTTGCAACGCCGTTATCATTACTGAGAATGTTAAGTGGCGCGTTACTACAATTTGGCTGAATGAAGCGCGAGGTGTCAAGCTTTGGCTACATCAGCTGCCTGGAGAGAGCAGGAGTGGGGATGATGATGACACCGTTGCAAATGCGATGATGATTGGCTTGGTGGGCGGATGCCCTGCTCACGCTGTCTCACTGCACGCTCTGACTTCCACCTATGACTACCTCTGAACACACAGGACAGCGACAATGGTGACGAGCCAGGGAAATTCAAAGGTAGCGTTCTCCAACTCTCCAACTACCGGCACTACTTCTCCCTCTTTGAAATTAAAGGCAAGAATGTATATGTATCATGCACGCTATGCCCAGGAAAAAAGATTTTATCCACGTCTGCCGCAAGCAACTCTAACCTTATGAAGCACGATATGGCAGGCTGCAATCTAAGTTCAAATAAATACCAAATGTTCTAAAATACTGTATATAGTGTTTTTATTCTTCAATCAGTTAATATAAACATCTTTGACGTTAAAGATGTTAGAGAACGTAATAGCATTATAGAACATAAAATAACGTCACAGTTACTTTGCTGAGTAACTAATTACTTTTACAGTGTGGTAACTGAGTTACTAACTCAATTACTTTTTGGCAGAAGTAATTTGTAACTGTAACTAATTACTTTTTTAAAGTGAGATGACCAACACTGTGTATCTCAGCTGTTAAATCCAAAAGTGTATGAAGGGGATAAATGAATGTGATAAAAAGAACCTGTGAAGCTACTTGAAAACTGTAGCTCCACATACTTGTTGCTGCAAGTAACAGTTACAGACCCTTGAAAAGTATCAAGCTACAATACTAAAGCTATTTCACTATTTTTTCATTTCTAATGAACAACTCCCTAATTATTGAGAAAAACTGCCTGCTGTCAGAAAATGACTGCAACAGGACTGTGAAGTAGCATTTCTCCCTAAAAACGACATAAGCTATTACTTTGAAAGAACTTAGGGTTCGTAAATGTCAAAAGAGATGCAAACAGGCACCTAGCCTAGCTACTACTATAACCTCCTATTATAGTATTGTCCTATTGTTGCAGTAACGGTTAACATATTACATATACTTCTACATTTGTGCTTAAAAATTAAATCAAACAGATAAAAAAAGTTCTTACTATTGTACAGAGAAGGAAGGAGAAAAAATAAATAAAAAACAGAAGTCTTGTAATAAGTGGATGAGTGATCTAGTAAAATACTATGCATATTGAGTCACTCTGGCTTATCAGCTAAACAGCATTCCTTTTTTTGCACTTATTGCACTTTATTTCTTATGAAACATTTACTAGTTGTTCTTATGGTTCTTAGCCAGAGAGAGTGGTAACGGGAGCTGTTCTGCCCACAGCCGCAAATCACTACAAAGAGTAGTGGAGGTGGCACAAAACATTACTGGCAACTTACTCCTGACCATACAGGATATGCCTCCGGAAGGCACACAGCATTTTAAAGGACCACAGCCACACAGCTTGCAGACCCTAATCCTGTTACCTTCAGGCAGACAGGAACATGGCTGCATGCACCGCCAGACTAGTGGTGTATGAATCGGTATTCACCCGAATCATTCACCTGGATCCTCTGGGACCTGGGATTAATGAGTCTGAAGTCTCCATTAACCTGAATCCTTACTGTCCTACCCCTGCCTAACACCAGAAACGATAAAACGCGTCATTCACCGGTGGATCGCTCGCTGATCCAGCAGGCCCAGGTGACCCATATTCACTGATTCAACTGAGCTGAGTGGGTCATTTGCTCCACACAGCGTGAAACAAGGCAGATTCAGAGTCGGATTGAGTGATTGATGATTTGAAGACTTCCCCCAGTCAAATGTAAGAAGCCAAATACAGCAATAACCAAGATGATAGAAATTATAATGTCCTCTCTAATTGTGCCTGAAGACCAAAGAAATGTGGACACCTCACATCATGATCAATCTGGTATAACAAACTGTTTTTAGAGCACGTCCACATAGATATTGCACCATTAGATTTGGTACCAGCTCACTAAGCTGATGGCCAGCTTATTCTTTTTGGTAACTGTTTTGACCAAAGAAGTAGACCTACCCAAGTTTGACTTAAATATGTTCTACCTAGATTTGGTCTTTTCACAGCATTTGGAGTCATAAACCCAATAAAAGGTGTAAATTACTGCACAGTGAAACATTTGAAAACATAATTAGAATGTCTGAAATAACTGCTTCACTATTACAATATTTGCAGTGTTGTTTTCAATGTTAGAAACTGGTGTCTTCAAAGTTTTGAAGTGTGTTAAATGCTTGGCTGACATTTAACACACTCTCTTGAGAGATATAACTAATTTTTATCATCAGCTAATCTGAGTTAGCACTAGCTAGCAACACTCTTTCCCTCATTGGCTCGCTCAACTGCAGACAAGTTATCTACACTTAATGATGTCACTGCTACTGCTGCTGATGCTGCTGATGATGATGATATTAATAGCAGTGGTTGCTTGCAACAAAGCTACACTCAAATCAAGATATGTAGTCAGCCACTCACTTCTTTAGTCGTTGTCATCCTACCATCCTTCTGCAGGCTGCAGATCTGCCTCTGCAGTTGAAGGTTGGTCTCCTGCAGGTGGCCGATCTTCTCAATAAGTTGGCAAATGTGCTCCAGGTAACCCAGACCTGAACCCAGAGGGCTGGAGCTTGCTTCTTGTGCCTAGACAAACAGAAGGTGTGCAGGTTAGTCAAAATGCCAGGAGAAGGAAAAAGCAATTTGTTGCTCTTGATTTTTTAATGGTATAGGATCTGGATATATTTTGGATATATTTTGGCCATTCTATACTACAAGCCCACATGCCAAACTGAAGAGACTGTTTTAGGGTCTTTTGGACTTGCCAGATGCAATCAATTAGACTGCTTGCTAACAGGCTTATTTCTCTGCCTGCTAGTGTATTCATTTTGACTGAATCATCTCCATGTCAGTAATTATTTCTGCTGCTCTTATACGAGTTGGTTATTTATTTTCTATAAAAATGTTAGGATTTGCAAATCTTCTCTTTTCCTGGTGTCTTCCCTGTCCGCCATGTTCTGTGTCTGTTTGTCTTGTCTCCCCTGTCTGTGCAGGCTGGGCGTGGCTGACCTAATTTCTCCTGCCACTCCTTTACTGATCCATACCTGCATCTCATCCCCTCATCAGTCTCCTGCAGTATATAACTCTGGTTTAGACCTAGCCAGTTTGGTGCTCCTTCGTGGTAACATTGCTACTTACCAGCTCTGAGAAATATTTTTGGATGAATCTTTTGGTCTTTGTAATTTTTGATGCCTGCCTTTGATGTTTGTTTGTCTGCTTTGTCCTCCAGCCCTGCCATGCTCACCTGCTCCGCCTTCAGCCTGCCTTTGTTTGTTCCCCAATATAGACATCAGTATAAACATTTCTGGACTTGGAATTAGCTCACCGTTTTACAGTAAGTAGCCTACATTTGAATAATCTGAGAGGAAAAATATTGATTTGCTCTCATGTAATACCTGCATATAATGTTAGTTAATAGTGTGCACCACAAGCTTGAAAGCAATTTTAAATACTTCATTAAGGTTTAGATCAGAATACCAAGACACAACATCATTCCCTCCTACTACTACCTATCAGTACATAATCAGACTTGTCAATGTATATACTTTTAATGTCAGTATCAGTGCAAGTTGGCCACATAATATTGTCACATCTGAATTAGCTTACACAGAGGAAAATTTTAAATATTAGAGAGAAAAATAATTACAGTTTGGATTCAGGTGGAGAAAAGAGTTTTCTGATGGGTGTTACAATGTGTCACCTCTGTTTTAGTTTAAAAATGCATTACTGCTTCACAAAGAAACCAAAGAAAATTGAAAAGGTTAAAAACCTGTTGAGTTTTGAGTTTGCTCACTCAGGAGATGCGGATGTTCACATTTTTAACGTTATGAAAAAAGGACATTTTAAGCAAATATTTATCTTATGATTAACATTCCTAAAAGTGGCCCAACAAAAGCAGGATGTGAACTCTGACCGGGGCTCTTTCCTCTCTTTCCCATACTGCTGACACTGGTACACTAGTAAGGCAATTGGGAGCTGTGATGGAAACACTGGCCAAACAATGGGCCAGCAGCTATAACAGGCTGAAGGACTAAGATCACTCATTTCCTCTGAGAGATCTCACAGGGTCTTGACCATGAACTCTTTCCCATACTGCACTACATGGAGGTCACTTTTAGGTGCCTTGAGCTTATTATTCTTAGAACTAACACTCTGAGCTGAAATAAATATTTTCAAGCTATACAAATCAATATGAATTTATTAACAATTAACCAAATTACTGCGCAAGATAAATACTAATGTATGCCTGCTAAATGCTTAAATGGATTGTTTTTTAGTTAAGAACTAATAGCAACTTCATTAGAATATGAATATGTTCTGCCCACAAGTGGCCAAAAAAATAATTAATAATGTCTTTTTGGTACAGTAGATCAACCTTTCTATCTATTGAAGATGCAGGTCCTCTTCCACAGAGTCCAACTTGGTGAACCATCATTTTTTTCTACAGTAGCCCTAAAAAGACAAATTACTGCCTATAGATAGGGCCTTTGGCGTTATTGGTGCGTTCATAGTTTCTCTTAGATGCCACTCGACACACAAATCGACACACTGGTTCTTGCAAGACATGCTAATAATATTATAATAATAATTATAATAACATGCTAATATTATTGCTTTTAGAATATGTTAAGATACTCAGAAATGCATTCATGCATCACATTGCATGTCAGTGGGTGTTCAGGGTGCTCAGTTTGGGGTCAACTGGGGTTCCCATCATGCTTTGGATGATGTAAATAAATTGTATAATAAGGTATAAGGTTTATATGTCAGTGCCATAATCTTTTTGTTTTGTTTGCTTGTATTTCTTTATATTTTGGCAAATCTACACCATGAAAAATCATTCTACATCAGCTTTTTTGCTGATGAAGGGGAGGGTCTGTAATTAGAGGCTGTTCTAGCTGCGTCAGTCATATTACTAGGGCTCTGTATCTTATCCATGGCCCCACAGAGACTACTAAGTGATCCACAGCCGGGAAAAGAGAATGAGATCCAGGATTCCCCCCTTTGTGGGCAGAGAACCATTTTAAAATGTCCAAGCATGTGCAAACAAACACACACGTCCTGCTGCACTTCCTCTGACTTTCCTCTCATCCCATTTGATTGATGAATCATATATGATCATCATATTCATATATAATATGAAAAGCTGCATGCCTGTCAAACAGTTTGGATACAATAACTGAACACTGTGCTTATCTTGCCATGAAACACTGAATCTCATATTGTCTAAGGTGAACATTAGTAGCTGATGGTGGCAGAACATGAATACTTTATGACCTACTAGTATTAGGAGGAAGATAAATGAATCCTTGTAAGTCATTTATATGCTGCAGCTAACGAATATCTGAAACCTAAATATTCTATATGTCTAGGTCTTGGTTGTAGCAGATTAAGCAAGGTAGCCAAGACATCTTTTCCTCTGCCTATGTCTTCCAACTTCTCCAGGCATATGCTGAGGTGAATTGAATTGAACTGATCCCAATTTGGAAAAAAAAACTCCCCTCTGGAGACTATAAATATCTGTATTGAATTTTATGACAATCAGTATGATTTGTTGCTTCAGTCTGAATGAAAGTGGTAACTGTCTACACAATAGTTACTATTAACTTACAGTCACAGTCAGTAAACCTCATAATTGTTCTCTGAACCACAATCAAATGGTTCCACATGAGACCTTACCCATGCCTGTAGTTTTTAAGGAATAAGCATAATAATTACTAAGTACTTACTATGATAACGCTACTATTTTTGTGAATATTGGAAAAATATCTGGTTTCATGATTTAATTTTGTCCCTCTTTCACATTTACAATAAGAGCATAATAAGACAACAGTATCCAAGATATCATGAAAACCGAGCCTTTCTCTTGCCCTCACTCACTCGTTTCTATTATCCACAATAATTTCTTAAACATGACAGTGTTGGAAAGGAATGAAGCACCAGATGTGTGTGGAGCATCCAGATAGGGAGGAAAGTACAGGCAGATCACGTACGCACACAGATAGTGCTTCTGTGTCGCTACCCTGTGGTATATATTTCAGAGTTCTCAGGCAGAAACAGGAAATTATGTGCTTAAGTTGCTCCTCTGCCCAGTGTTAGTTTTGGCACCTGACTTTAATTTGGTTTCATCAAAGTGTATGACAATATGTGACCTAGGTTTGGTTGTTTGTTTATTTTAATGTTTATGTCCTCTATGACTGAACTGGAAGGAGCACACCTGAGCACTTGAGGAAATTAAATAAACATATGGTAAATGGGCTGTACTTATATAGCGCCTTTCTAGTCTTCCGACCACTAAAAGGGCTTTTACACTACATTCATACACCAATGATGCAAAGTGCTAACTGGTCATTAGTTTTTGAGAGACTCATCAAACTCATGAAGCCCTTTGAGAGACTGGTGTTGTCGCACCTGAAGGTGATCACAGACCCCCTGCTGGACCCCCTGCAGTTTGACTCCGGCAAACAGGTCAGTGGATGACGCAATCAACATGGGTCTGCAGTACATCCTGCAACACCTTGACACTGCAGGGACGTACGCCAGGATCCTGTTTGTGGACTTCAGTTCGGCGTTCAGCACCATCGTTCCAGACATCCTCCACACCAAACTCACCCAGCTCACTGTGCCCTCCTCCACCTGTCAGTGGATTACAAACTTCCTGACTGACAGGAAGCAGCAGGTGAGGCTGGGGAGCATCACATCCAGCACTCGGACTATCAGCACTGGCACCCCCCAGGGGTGTGTGCCCTCCCCACTGCTCTTCTCCCTTTACACCAACGACTGCACCTCAAGAGACTCGTTTGTTAAACTCCTTAAATTCGCAGACGACACAACGGTCATCGGCCTCATCCAGGACGGTGACGAGTCTGCATACAGACGGGAGGTTGAACGGCTGGTCTGCTGGTGCGGTCAGAACAATCTGGAGCTAAACACGCTCAAAACTGTGGAGATGACAGTGGACTTTAGGAGAATCCCCCCCACTCTGCCGCCCATCACCATCACCAACAATACTGTGTCTGCTGTTGAAACCTTCAGGTTTCTGGGCTCCACAATCTCTCTGGACCTGAAGTGGGAGACCAACACAGTCACTGTCCTCAAAAAGGCCCAGCAGAGGTTGTACTTCCTGCACCAGCTCAGGAAGCTCAGCCTGCCTAAGGAGCTGCTGACACAATTCTGCTCATTCCATCATTCAGTCTGTTCTCTGCTCTTCAATCTCTGTTTGGTTTGGATCGGTCACCAAACAGGAAAAGAAAAGACTGCAACGGACAATAAGGTCTGCAGAGAAAATTATTGGTGTCAGCCTGCCCTCCAGCCAGGACCTGTACCTGTCCAGAGTCAGGAAACGGGCAGGTAACATCTCTGCAGACCCATCACACCCTGGTCACAAACTGTTTAAACTTATGTTTATACTTATATATATATATTTACCTTTTTACACGTACATAGCTTTTGTTTTTGTTCTTGTTTATGTCTATGTTTACCCGGCAAGTCCTCTGTTTTTGTTTTTTAACTGTGCCTGTGTCTATACATGTTTGATGTCCGTACCAAGAGAGCAAAGTGTAACCGGAAGCAAATTCCTTGTGTGTGTTCACATACCTGGCGAATAAAAGTGATTCTGATTCTGATTCTGATGGTGATGGTGGTGGTGGCGCAACACCACATTACTGCTTGTCAGCAATATAACCCACCAGACCATCACACTGGGCCCCTAAAAGTCATGTGACCTCACAGAGGCTCCACGGATCTATCAAAGAGACTTTATTTAAGTAAATATGTAAGTAATTTGAGATATTTGACACCCATTTGATGTGTCCATGTAGGCTGCTAAAGGAAGACAGGGAGGTCCAGCAATATTACAAGCCTTGTCTTCAGAAAGGCCTTTGAGCTTGACATTGTTGTGAAAGGTGAAAGGAAGACATGAGAAGAATGTGGTGGAATCTGTGACTTTCAAATGCAGTTTTATATTCGTTCAAGTTAATGTGGTGTGAGTGTGAAATTTATTTGTTGTATTGTATTGTTATGGTGCTATAGCAGTGATCTGTAACATTGCTGGGATGGACAATTTGGACAATGTTTTTTTAGGTTTTTAATGTGATGGTTGTAGCAGACAAATTAATCAATAAATAAATAGTTTTTAGCCTTGCTGATATTGAAGGGAAATTTAATAGGCAGGTAACTTGGATGGCTTGCAATAAAAATGTGTAAAACATTACTTATAAATGGCAGCATCTGTTCGACTTTAATAGACAATCTTTCTATCTTTTTAATATCTGAAATCAGTAAAATGTCAACAGAAATTTGACCAAAAATAGTAATGCTAATAATAATTTACTCTTTCATTTTATATTTGGAACTACCTTTGGAATGACGATTGTTACTTAAACAGTGTTTTGAACCTTATGTTAGTATCGCTTCCACAATTTGTCCCTTCCAATCTGAAACAACAGAAGGCATTCATGTGGAAAACCTGAAGCTGTATCACATTCTCACTCTAATAGCTGCTGGTATTGAAAGACAGTCTGAAGGCCTGCCTGTGTTGTATGTCTATGTTTTCAAGAACATCAAACAGGTGATTATGACTCTGCAGTTTCCACAGCTGTCAGGTGCTCTCTCTGTGAAGCCTACTCAATGTGAACAAGAAAATAACTCCCTTTTTTCTGTAACATAAATGAAACATATTTCTGCAGATCCTTATGAATGAGTACAGCTGCTTTTTTGTCGTAGGTCGAGGTCAAAGCACTTTTTTTTACAATCTTCTATTAAAGATCTGAAAATCAAGACCTCCCTAACACACTCAAGAAAATCACTGACTCCATGAACTTTATCTCCCAGCCTGTATTTCCC
The DNA here is from genome assembly GCA_946959425.1 of Argyrosomus regius. NCBI lineage: Eukaryota > Metazoa > Chordata > Actinopteri > Sciaenidae > Argyrosomus > Argyrosomus regius. The sequence continues at coordinate 27,022,066 of OX336894.1, forward strand.
TCCTAAAAATTCTGTTTATGTGTAACTAATTTGAAACACAAATTACATATTCTATCTAATGTAATAAGGAAATGTTGTTAATTAAGATGAACTTTAATCATTCGAGTCATAAAAATGTTGAATGTCTCAGGGTAAGAAAATAGTTCAAATTAGACATAATGACAGAGGACATGAAATATTCTTGTTGCTCAACCAGAAGGAATTTCCATCAGGTCTGGGATAACCACAAATGTATCTATTCAACAGTTTTGGAAGCACTAAACATATCAGTCTTTGAGTTGAATTTAGTGTTTGATCCTGAAATGACTGGATGACCCCTGTATCCATCCAGGGAAGGACTCCTATAAATACCTTGGAGTGGATAACAGATTAGAGTGAGCTGGGTACACAGGGGCCCTCTACAAGAAGGACTAGTGCCTGCTCTACTTCCTGCAGAGGCTCCAACATCTGCAATGAGATGCTGCAGATGGTCTACCAGTCTGTGGTAGCTACTGCCATCTTCCAAATTGGTTAGTATCCTGAATGTGTGTGTGAAAACCACACCCTCCACAACAAGCTGGTTGAGAAGAAGAGCATCTTCAGCCAAATTTTTCCTGCTATATAATCTGCTTACCTCACTAATTCTGCAGCATTCGTTCATGTACTCTTCCAGGCTGTCAGTGGTGACACTCCTCCATAGGGGCTCTGGCGCAGTGTCATTGCCCATCATGTCGTCACAGGCACCTGTTGAGGATTGCTTCCCATATTGTCTTACATATGCTAAGCAGGTCTTTTCAGCCACAGTACTGTTTTCCTCAAGCTGTCCAGACATCTCATTATCTCCTTCAGGGCTTATTCCTGAATTCCTACACTGGTCCCTCTCCATGTTTTCACCTATGCACAGTTCTACTCTCACAGCTGAAGAAGAGAGTTCCTCTGAGTATATGAACACATTGTCCTGAGTATTCACTGCTGTACTCAGATTATGATCCACTGAGTTCCCTTCTTGTTTAATCTCAGGGCTTTGTGCATATGGGACTAGTTTACCAGTGAGGGTTGTAGGGTCAGAGTTTACGTTGCATGAATCACAGGAGGACTCTCGACTGTGGACTGCAAAGCTGTGCTCAGAGCATGTTGGCGTAGATGGAGAGTTAGCTCCACTGGGTAACTCCACTCCAGAGTCCTCTGACTCAAACTTGTATAACCTAGGCAGCTGAGAGTCTGAGAAAATGGCAGCCAAGTAGTCAGAGCCAGACTGCATGCAAGGCTGTCTGGACTTGTCATCAAGGTGCGAATTCACCTGGGAGACTTTAGTGGGTTCCTGCTCGAGAACTGACACAGTGGAGATGGTGGACGCAGAGTCATCATCTATCAGGAGCCTCTCCTGGATGTTGCTGAAGAACTTCATTTTGGTCAGGACAACTTCACTGTCCAGTAACGCATCTCTGTTTCCTTTACCTGTTAAACATTAAAAAAATGTATTTACTTTAGTACCCCATCACAATGAGACCTTCAACATTGTTTGTAATTACCTATTTGCAACTGCCTAATTTCTGATTTGATGCCTTTATCAGCAGGACGGCACTGCCTTCAAATACTATACAAATTACATTACAAAATATTACAAGCAACAAAAATCACTATCGTGACTGATGTTAAAATGCAGCAGTGTAAGCAGACCCCTTTATTCCTAATAACATGATTCATTATTGATGACTCTTATTGAATCCTGAAAAGAACCAGAGTTAATTGGTGGTAAAGGGGTTGTACTGATCCACACTTATCCTCCTAATATTTACAGTTCTGAGTCACAATTGTAGTGTTCTTGAACCATTCATTTAGCTCCACTAACTAACTAGTTTTTCTGAGTGCACTACACACACACTCAAAAAAAAAAAAAGGGCCAAAATGCAGGACTTATGCATTTCAATTACATAGAAAATTTCCATCCATTTGAATTACATAGTTTTAACTAACAAACTTAATGTGAAGCAAGTACCGTAATTTTCGGACTATAAGCCGCTACTTTTTTCACACGCTTTGAACCCTGTGGCCTATACAACGGTGCGGCTTATTTATTATTTTTACTGCCACCGGGGGGCACTCTCTAGCAGTAAACGCAAAAGTGAGACAGACGTGGGGAAAGATTATGCGCCGAAGAAGACACTATCGTAATTTTCGGACTATAAACCGATTTTCTAACCATGAAGGCATGTTCATCCCGTGTTGGTGCTGTGTTTTATTTTCTAACCATGAAGGCATGTTCATCCTGTGTTGGTGCTGTCTTGATGCCGTGTTGGTGCTGTGTTGATGGCGTGTTGGTGCCGTACTGCCGATTTTCAGGCACAGTTTGAAAAAAGCGTGTCTTAAATTAAAACAAAAAAAAAAGCTTCCGTGTACCGTCTTTCTGTGTAAATATCTCATGTTACAACATGAAAACTTGCGGCTTATATTCAAGTGCGGCCTATATATGTACAAAACGTATTTTCTTTTAAAATTTAGCTGGTGCGGCTTATATTCAGGTGCGCTCAATAGTCCGAAATTTACGGTAATAAGATTTATGTAATAGTACTAATAAACTCAATGCATTCATTTTCACTGTTGGGTTTTGACAAAGAAATTGGCTTTATTAATATTGAATGCATAAACCTGGCTACTACTACACTACTGCGTAGTGGAAGCACATTGAGTTTATTAGTAGTTTATTAGTTGTGAATTTCCCCATTGTGGGACAGTAAAGGTCTATCTTATCTTATCTTATCTTATCTTAGTACTATTACATAAATCTTATTACTTGCTTCACATTAAGTTTGTTAGTTAATTTATATTAAAACTATGTAATTCAAATGGATGGAGATTTTCTATGTAACTGAAATGCACAAGTGGCCTACAATTCTTTTTGAGTATATATATATATATATATATATATATATATATATCAGATAACAGAATAACCCAATGATTTTAATGATATAAATTCTGTTATGGAATTTTCTATCCCAGCGGTTCCCAAACTTTTTTAGCCGCGCACCCCCTTCTATGTCCCAACCCGGTTGACGCACCCCCAATCCCCCACACCTTCAAAAAAACAAAATGCAACAAGCTTTTTTATAGCCATATTAAAGGTGGCATGTTTAATCATGCTCAAATGACCAGAACACACATATAATAAAATAATCACAACAATGCGCTCTGGCATTTGAATTAATCTGAAACACTGTAACACAGTTTCAATATAATGCAACAAAGTTATGCGCAAGCTTCCACTTTTAAAAGCAAAGAGGATGGATGACAGGCTCAGGATCAGAGGCAGAAAGCAGATAAGTTGGGGAAAAGACACAAGACAGTTTGAGCCTCAAAGCTTTCTCAACAGCATCCAGTCTTTGCCGATGTTTAGTCTTAACTGCTGTCAGAGCAGAGAAACCAGCCTCGCACAGATACGTTGTAGCGAAGGGCATCAAAACTCTCAAGGCCTTCTTGGCCAGGACTGTGTATGATAGCATTGACTCAGTCCAAAAATCCACAAGTGGCTTTCGTTTGAACTGCAACTGCAGTGCCCCATCAGATGACAGCTCGATCAGCTGTTCCTGCTCGTGAAATGACAGCTGTGGGACTGGGAGGGAAACTTCAAATGGGTTGCGAATCCACGCTTGAGATGTGTCTATAGGTGGGAAGTATTTACGTAGCTGCTCGGCGAGTTGGTTGAGGTGTTCAATTATGAGACTTTTCACATGCTCACCCAGGTGCACGTCATTTTCCCCCAAGAACTCGTGAAGCGTAGGAAAACACAGGAGTGTGTTCCCACTCACACAGCTCGCCCAGAAACGTAGCTTCTTCATCATAGCTTTGATCTTGTCTTGTGTGTTGAACACGGTAACACTGACTCCCTGCAGACTTAGATTCAGTTCATTCAGAGCAGGCCGACAGAACAAAAAATCTTCTTGTACCGTGCCTTCAAAAAGGTAACGGACATACACGAGAAGATTTGCCAGATTTGCCACATCTGTAGAATCGTCTACTTGCAGAGAGTAAAACTCGCTTTCTTCTGTATCACCAATCCAAGTGAAGCCCAGACCCAGATAATTTTCGTCATATTTCCTTCTTTTTTTCCCCGTCTGGTGTTCACCCTCTTCACCTCTTTTGCCTTGTTGCCATCTCCTTCGCTCCTTTGCGGTTTCCTCCCGCTCATCATTTTCTGACCCCCGCTTGTTTTCTTCTCCCGGATCCGTTGCAATTCTCTCCTCTGTTGCCTCCGATCCCTCACTCTCTCTTGGTTCCTCTCCTCCTTCATCACTAACTTTGACTTTAGATGTCTCACCTGACAGTTTCCCTGATTTCAGCCAATTGAGCATATTTGCTGACGTAGAGGCCACAAGCTAGGTGCGCATATATGCGTAGAAGAAGTTAAAATGAAGCGTAGAAGAAGTTATCTTCTTCTACGCATGTAGAAGAAGATAACTTCTTCTACGCTTCATTTTAAGATGAAGTGCATTTTGAATAGCCTGCATTTATTTATTAATTAAAATTACAGTTTTTGATTTTAAATTTTACAAAGGAAATGTTTATTTACACGTCTTTATTGTGTGGGGAAAAAAAACACTGTAATTGTGTAATGATCAGACCACCATTACATTTTTCATCTCACGCACCCCCTAGTGGCAGCTCCACACTTTGGGAATCCCTGTTCTATCCTTAGGTTACACAAGGTCACGTGTGGGCCTTGAGGTCCTCGGCAGTACTAATTGTTTGGCTTTGACTGGGAGCAGTAGGTGCCAGTCTATCTCAACACTGTGGTGGCCAGGGTCGAAGAGACTCTTGCTGCCTGCTTAGACATAATAGATAGCTTGCTGTTGACGTAAACAGACATCTGTGTCTCCAGACTAGAATATGTTGACAATAACACCGTTCTTGGTAAAAACATTCTCTTTGTCTCATTTGGGGCCTATTATTTGTGGTGTTATCTTGAGGTTTAAGTCTATCCACCAGCACCAGTTCGGCAGAATGTGAGACCGACTCAGGCACTTCTGATGCACTATGAGAGTGTCTCTAATTCTCCTTGATCAAGCGACAATAAATACTACAGCATAAGACATCAAAGGCTTCTGAACACTTCTTCACTCCTGACCTCACCATTGACAGCAATTTCTCCACAACAAATTCCAGCACAACAACAATTTGGTTTTTATTTTGTCCTTTTCTCCTGTCCTTCCCTACAATCCTGTTCATGCAAACACTGTCAGCTGAACAGGTGTTGTCCTGATCTAGCTACCCTCCCATACAACACAAACATGTATTCTATTCTGTAATTGTCTACATGGGCTGACTCTGTATATTTCAAGCCTTGACTACAATCCACAACATATAATTATACACAGTCATCCCCCTCCCCCACCCCAGACTCATCCTAAAGCCTCTTTTTTGTCTAAAATACACCCTTCAGCCATTTCTTATCATACTTATTTCACATTCCAGGCAGTATTGTCATTTAAGTGGGTCCCTCACAAAGTCAGAGATTTCAGGACTTAAAGGGTGTTAGGGGCATAAAGGATGTTAAATTAGAATGAGTACTGCCCTATTGTAGAACAAAGCCTTTAACTGCCTGAAAGGCTGGAGAGGAAAACACAGCCTGCAAGCAGAGGTTAACAGAGACCAGTGGGTGTTGGGAGTCAAAAAAACACACCCCTCATGCTTGGCACATGTCTTCTTTCATTCAAACAGATAACTTTTTCAGACAGTGAATCATAAGTGGGAAACAGACAGTTGAGGTGAAGAGGTCCACCTGCTTTTAGACCAAATGTTAAATGTGATAGATGATGATAGATGATAATCTGGCAGTGTTGAGTTTGATAGAAGTGAGATTGCCAGATTTAAGTAGCCCACACTCCAAAAAATGTTTTGGCCACTTATGCATTTCAATTACATAGAAAATTTCCATCCATTTGAATTACATGGTTTTTATATAAATTAACAACAAACTTAATGTGAAGCAAGTAATAAGATTTATGTAATAGTACTAAAAAAAACTCAAAATGACTGCATTCATTTTCACTGTTGGGTTTGGGCAAACAAATTGGCTTTATTAATATTGAATGCAGAAACTTGGTTACTACTACACTACTGTGTAGTGGAAGCACATTGAGTTTATTAGTACTATTACATAAATCTTATTATTTGCTTTACATTAAGTGTATTCGTTAATTTTAAATTAAACCTATGTAATATAAATGGATGGAAATTTTCTATGTAATTGAAATGCATAAGTCCTGTATTTTGGCCAATTTTTTTTTTTTTTTTGAGTGCAGGCTCCAGGCTAGCTTCTCCTAGCACTTGAATCTCCTGTAAAGACAATATCTGATGCAGCATTTTCTTTTTAAACTGTCCATTGTGAAACCAAGTGCAATACTAAAACACTAAAATTTTTATAATATTCTTCTTTTTAAATTATTATAATATTATATTTTACTCAGAGTAAAAACTTTGAATCTTTGATTTTTTTTTTAGTGTACACTCAACAAGAATGTTGAGTTAGTGAGTTAGTTTTCTGTGTCAAGCAGGTGTTTAACTACAGACTGTCTAATAAACTTAATGTGAAGTGCTGGGAACTATTGCTTATTTTTCCTATAGATTAGACCCTGTAGAAAGAAGACTTTCATCATAAATTTAACAGGGACGAGACAGGAAAATATGTTCTAACAGTCTCTTAGCATGCCACACACAAAAAACTCTATTCTTAACCTTGCTACGCTGGTACCCACAGAGAATGATGTGATCCCCATAACCTCATGTTATTACATGTTCCTCTAAACCTTACCCTGACACTACAGAATCTTCTCTCACAACTCTGATTTTGTTTTCTAAAACTTATGGCTCTACTCATAGAGAGAATGGAGTGCCATATGCAGGGTATGCAATTTGTGACCATTTTCAATTATTAAAAGCATCGCCCTGCCATCCTCAAGCTCCGCCCAAGTAGCTGAGATATATGCACCAATGAGAACCGATCACCAGCAAAAGGTAAAACTGTTCATATTATAACAGATTCCATATATGCATATATGTATCCATGTATTTTCAGTGTCTGCATTGATTGTTAACAATATGGGCAAACTGAGGATTATTACATCCTCAGGGACATCCATTAAAATGGCAAAACGCTGTTAGATTGGTGAACTGTTAGGTGCATGCCAACCACCATCACCTATTGCTGCTGTTAAGTCTGGTGCTTACTTCAAATCCAATGACCCTATCTTTTCAGGCAATGCCTTGGTTGACAATGCAGCCAAGGGAATTGCTAGAATTTTCTGTCTAGGTTTTATCCTATACCTGCTAACGACTTTGCTTCTCCTAATGTCGTGGCCTTTTACAGGAGGCTGCTGATGTAAAGGAACAATGGTCTTGGTTTTCTCATGGTCGTAAATATGTAAATAACCTGTGGGTCCACAGTGACGGCCGCATTGTGGCTCCCACACATCTGTACCCGTGGCTAGCTCACATGTCACATAGCTTGTCACATGTGGCTAAAGGGGGGATGTGTCTGATAATGTTGAAAGACTGGTAGACTGGTGCTCCAGGATTTCCAACCTATGCACAAAAGTAGTGTAAAAAATGCCTAATTTGTCATATAACCCAGGTACAACCGTACAGACAACGGTGTCTACACATCCTTCCCCATGGGAACCTTTTGAAACAATGCAAATGGATTTTATCTATATGCAAAAATGTGATTGAGATGACAAAATTCTTGTATGTATGTGTTTTTGGTCAAACTGGCATGAAGCCAGGAATTGCAAGAAAACTGACACTGTTTCCACAGGAAAATGCCTGCTGAAAGACATGGTTCCCGGATTCAACATTCCACAGAGCATCAACTCAGACAGAAGTCTGAAACAGATGATGCTGTTACTTCTGGCCTTAATGTCAATGAGTTAAGCACCCACTCCAATGACTATATCAAGCAACTCAGTGCTATGCATGAAGAATATGGATCTCCATGCAACGGTTGAAGCCATAATGTTTTCGTTCTGCTCTAACCTCTGCTGTTCAGCTGTTCCACAGACAAGTAAAAGCTGTCCAGTCTTCTCCTAGTGACAAACTGTGCCACAACATCCATCTAGGGGACTGAGTCTGAGTCAACAGAGAATTCCAAAGGAAGAATGCTTGAAAGCCATGTTGGTACAAAACACCAACACCTCCTGCTGACCACCAACATGGCAGTCGACTCTGAAGACCACTCCATCTGGATCCACACATCCATGGAAGAAAACGTCTCCTCCACCAGAGATCTACAAGACCCCTCGTCACACTTTGGGTCTTCCTTCTTCATCCTGTGGGTCTTCACTCTTCATCCTGTGAGTCTTCTTCCTCATCACCAACCGAGCCATAGGATGTTGGTCACATCCTGGGAAAGATCTCCTCCCCTCAAGCACAACGCAGGCCCAGAGGCCCAGAAGAAGACGTTGGACAACCACATCAGAGGAGCAGAGGAACAACCGGATTATTTGTAAGAAAAATCCTCAGACACCACAACCTCCAGATACCATGAAAGATGATATGAGCCACAACCCTAACCTACCTCCAACTGAAAAAAATGATCGCCCAAACCCTAAGAACTGTCATGTTTTTGGATTCATCCCACACAGTACAGGAAATGGACTCTTATTGAAGGCTTTGCCCATAAACCCCTGTGACACTTCAAACTTCAACGCCACCTATGGACATTGTACTTGTTCCCTCTCTTTACACACGGGACAATCATTCTGCAAACAACTCCATGCCAACTGCTTTTATTGCAACACTCCTAACCCACTCCTTACCATTTGAATGGTTCCAAAAACATTAAAATGGCATGTTGAAGGTAAAAGAGAACCTTTCACCAAGGAACATTCCATATGACTCCACAGTCGCTTCATCAGAGAATTTAATTGTTGTTTAATTGAGTCCAGAAGATGAATCTTTGCTCTGTACCAGTACCCAAATGGGTATACTGGGTTTGGGGCACAAAAGCATATGGACATTTTCCAAATGATGGTCTGGAATATGTGGTCCAAATGAAGTGATACCAACTATACCAATCCTCTCTGTGCCACTTACTATACCAATAAAACTGGTATACCATGGACAGTATAATGAATGGATGTCATATCTGCGACGTCCCCACAGGTTTCTGAAATGCCGTTGTGAAGGTCATTGTGTTGGCTCTGACCCTCGTCATCTTGGCAGTTTTGCTTCTACCACCTCCTGACCACTCTAAACATGGGCTAAGACAAGAATCGTTGTGGACCTAAGTGGACTGAACAATAACTGAGTGCTCAAACAAGCCATTCGTAACAACACCTATCTGTTAATCAAAAGTCATGCTGTTGATTATGTTGAGCCTTAAGCCTTAATATAACATGAATTAAGTTCTATAAAATACACCCTCAGTACAGTTAAACAGGAAATTGCTACCGTGACCAAAGTAACTCTTTTACCAAGTTGTAAGCACGTTTCTGTAAATTTGTTTTGCTGTAAGGTAGAGCATCTGAGTATGGAGGTTGACATGTTCTGTAGCAAGATTCAAGTAGCTGTCTGGTTACCCTCTTTCCATCTTATGGAGTTATGGTAACCTTAGATCATATAAGAAACTCTTTCCAAGAAGTTTAAGATCTTGCAATTTTTCACCACAAAAGACAACATGAAGACAACAGACAGTAACAATGATGGCTTTACCAAACCATGCCAGATTAAATTTCCTACTGGCCTTTCAAGGAAAAAATTGTGCTGTCATCAAAACTGAATGCTATACGATCAACAATCTGAATACAGCCAAGACAATCTGGTAACCATTGGTTTGTTTGACTTTTAAGGAAAAGTTAGAGACATTGGTTATTTAATTTTTGTAATTGCCCTGCTTGGTTCTGTCGTCCTCATTGTTATAAGTATTTTGATTATTTGCCTCAAGACTCTTTTAAACCACCTATCACTGAATCAACCACTTGAGTTATTAACACCACTACAACTCAACCTGTTCGCAAATGGAAGAAAATTTTGAATTTTGTCGTAATTGATTACGACTGAAAAGCAGAATTTTCTCTTGTTTTGTTATTTTGTTTGTTGTTTGTTTTAAGTTTGACATTTTTCTCATTTGTTGTATTCTTTGTTCATTTTAATTTTATCTTGATTCAGTGTTCAAAAAAAAAAAAAGTGTGGATTGATGAAGAAAATACATCCTGACATATAGAAAACTTGAAACCCCTAGTGGGCTGGTCCCTTGATCAAGCTAATACACATTGAGGGCAGTGTAGACTTGCTAATTGAGTAACCAAACAATGTCTAGGAATCACCCCAGCCCCATTGTTTGGGTCTTGAACCTTCCTCACATACCAAATGTGTATTCTTGCCCTTTTGCTGCAGTCTTACACACTTCTCTGCGCCTCCATTAGGGCAGCCACCCACCCAATCCTCTAGTATAGAGACTGTGTCTGTCCCCCGTCCACCTACATTATTTAAAGATAAAACAAACAGAGGAGGAGCTCATCATAAAAACCTAATAAAAATTAAAACAACATCCCCAGCAGTCCAAAATAAGATAATTAAATGTGGACTCTTGAATATCAGGTCTTTGTCCTCTAAAGCTGTTTTAGTCAATGAATTAATATCTGATTATGATATTGATCTATTTTGTCTTACTGAAACCTGGCTGCAGGAGGATGAATATGTTAGTTTAAATGAATCCACTCCTCCCAGTCATTGTAATACTCATATTCCTCGAAGTACTGGTCGAGGTGGTGGAGTTGGAGCCATATTTGACTCAAGTCTATTAATAAATCCTAAACCTAAACTAAATTATAATTCATTTGAAAGTCTTGTTCTTAGCCTTGCTCACCCAACCTGGAAAACATTACAGCCAATTCTATTTGTTATAGTATATCGTGCTCCTGGTCCTTACTCTGAATTTTTATCTGAATTTGCAGAATTTGCATCAGGCTTGATCCTTAAAACAGATAGAGTAGTTATTGTAGGTGATTTTAATATTCATGTGGACAACCACAATGATAGTCTTAGTACTGCGTTTATCTCTTTGTTAGATTCAATTGGCTTCTGTCAGAGTGTAAATAAACCGACTCATTGTCTGAACCACACTCTTGATCTTGTTCTCTCATATGGCATTGAAATTGATCATCTAATAGTCTTTCCACAGAATCCTCTTCTGTCAGACCATTTTTTAATAACCTTTGAGTTCATATTACTGGACTATAAGCCTTTCTGCAGAAACTCCTACAGCAGATGTTTATCTGATAGTGCTGTAGCCAAATTTAAGGAAGTGATTCCCTCAGTATTGAATTCAATGACTTGTCTCAATGTAGCAGAGGACTTGTCTGCTTCCTTTAGCCCCTCACAAATAGATCATCTTGTTGATAGTACTACAGGCTCATTACGAACAACTCTAGACTCTATTGCACCTCTGAAAAAGAAGATAATTAAACAAAGGAGGTTAGCACCATGGTATAGCCAGCAGACTCGCAACTTAAAGCAAGAGGCACGTAAATCTGAACACAAATGGCGTGCCACTAAACTGGAAGAATCTCGTTTAGCCTAGCAAGATAATCTTAAAACATACAGGAAGGCTCTCTGTAGTGCCAGAGCAGCCTACTGCTCTTCATTAATAGAGGAAAATAAGAACAACCCCAGGTTTCTCTTCAGCACTGTAGCCAGGCTAACAGAGAGCCACAGCTCTATTGAGCCATCCATTCCTTTAGGTCTAAGTAGCAATGACTTCATGAGCTTCTTTAATGATAAAATTATAACTATTAGAGACAAAATTCATCACCTCTTGCCCTCAACAGGCACTGATCTGCATTCTGATACAGCAAGTTTGGAAACAGCTGTAAAACCTGATATATATTTAGACTGTTTTTCTCCCATCGACCTTCATCAAATAACTTCAATAATTTCTTCATCTAAGTCGTCAACCTGTCTCTTAGATCCCATCCCAACCAGGCTGGTCAAGGATGTTTTACCTCTAGTTAGCCCTTCTTTATTGGATATGATTAATCTGTCTTTATTATCAGGATATGTACCACAGTCCTTTAAAGTAGCTGTAATTAAACCTCTTCTTAAAAAGCCCACTCTAGATCCAGAGGTTTTAGCCAATTACAGACCGATATCAAACCTTCCCTTTCTCTCTAAGATACTTGAGAAAGCTGTAGCCAATCAGCTGTGCGACTTTCTCCATAAGAACAGTTTATATGAGGATTTTCAGTCAGGATTTAGAGTGCATCATAGCACAGAGACCGCACTAGTCAAAGTTACAAACGACCTCCTAATGGCATCAGACAAAGGACTCATCTCTGTACTTGTCCTGTTAGATCTTAGTGCCGCATTTGACACCATTGACCATCAAATTCTTTTACAGAGACTGGAACATCAAATTGGCATCAAAGGAACCGCCCTAAGCTGGTTTAAGTCTTATTTTTTAGATCGTTCTCAGTTTGTTCTTGTCAATGATGAATCCTCCATGCATACCAAAGTTTGTCATGGAGTCCCACAAGGTTCTGTACTCGGACCACTTCTATTCAGTTTATATATGCTTCCTCTAGGGAACATTATTAGGAATCACTCGGTTAATTTTCATTGTTTTGTTATGCCGACGACACCCAATTATATTTATCGATCAAGCCTGATGAAACCAATCAATTAACTAAACTCCAAGCATGCCTTAAAGATATAAAAAGTTGGATGACCTTCAATTTTCTGATGTTAAATTCAGACAAAACTGAAGTTCTTGTAATTGGACCCAAAAACATCAGAGACTCTCTCTCTAGAGACTTAGTTACCTTAGATGGGATCACCCTGGCCTCCAGCTCCACCGTAAAGAATCTTGGAGTTGTTTTTGATCAGGATTTCTCCTTTAATGTCCACATAAAACAAATTTCAAGGACTGCATTCTTCCATTTACGTAACATTGCCAAAATCAGACGCATTGTATCTCAAGCAGATGCAGAAAAACTAGTCCACGCATTTGTTACTTCTAGGCTGGGCTATTGTAACTCATTGTTATCAGGCTGCTCCAATAAGTCTCTTAGGACTTTGCAGCTAATTCAGAATGCTGCTGCACGTGTTCTGACAGGAACCAAGATCAGAGATCACATCTCTCCCATTTTGGCTTCCTTGCATTGGCTACCTATTCTTCTCCTTACATACAAAGCTCTTCATGGTCAGGCACCATCATATCTAAAAGAGCTCATAGTACCTTACTACCCCTCTAGAACACTGCGCTCTCAGAATGCTGGGTTCCTTGTAGTTCCTATAGTTTCCAAAAGTAGATTGGGAGCCAGAGCTTTCAGCTATCAAGCTCCTCTTCTGTGGAACAAACTACCATTTTGGGTTCGGGAGGCAGACACGGTCAACACTTTTAAGAGTAAACTTAAGACTTTCCTTTTTGATAGAGCTTATAGTTAGGGCTGGCTCAGGTCATCCCTTAGTTATGCTGCTATAGGACTATACTGCCGGGGGACTCCTCCTTTCAGGGTTATGCCTAGCCAGGCATGGTATTGGTTGAAGATGCAGTCACATCTCCCTTTACTGAAAACCCTCTCTCTCTCTCTCTCTCTCTCTCTCTCTCTCCCTCTCTCTCTCACCATCACCACCACCATCTGTAAACATACATGTCTGTCATACATGTACATTAATGCATCTTACTAACTAAACTTCTTCCCCGGAGTTTCTGTGCTCTTTCGTCCAGCAGGTTCTCGTGGATCGTGACTGCTGCTGTGGTCCTGAATGACGTCCACTACATATATTATTACTGTCATTAATGTTACCAGATCTCCATTACAGTTTATAGTAACTTAGTTAATGATTTGCTGCTGCTGTGCATCTGTGTCTCTCTATCTCTATCACAGGTTCCACTGCTACTGTAATCATTTTATCATTCATTGTAATCCATTGTCATTTTTCATTGTAATTACACAAAATGTTTCTGTTGACTTGTTGACTGTACACGTGACATCTATTGCACGTCTGTCCGTCCTGGGAGAGGGATCCCTCCTCTGTGGCTCTTCCTGAGGTTTCTTCCACTTTTTTCCCTTTTAAAAGGGTTTTTTGTGGGCAAGTTTTTTCCTCACTCGAACCGAGGGTCTAAGGACAGAGGGTGTCACTCCCTGTACAGATTGTGAAGCCCTCCGAGGCAAAATGTATTTTGCGACTTTGGGCTATACAAATAAAATTTGATTGAATTTGATTGATTGTCTGTCTGGCTCCAACTTCCAGACCTCATGTAAGTGTCTACCCCTTGTCACCTACCCCCTCCTTTCCCTCTACCCTTGTTGCCCAATCCTTTCCCTTACCTTCCCCACCTTTTGCTCCATCCCCATTTACATATTGTGTAACCATGGCTGTTTTCTGTATAAAAGAGTTTCTCTTCATTTGCTCCTGGTCAACTCACTGGCTCAGATTACCTCTGTGACTGTCAGTTCACCAGTGTGCCGGCATGCTTCTTAATAAACACACCACCACAGCAAACATCTGAACTGGACTCGATGATTTCTTCGACAGAAGCAAGTAGTAGTCAACCTTGCGACACTTTGCGGTAAGCGTATTCTGTCACTTCCGGTTATCGGTGTTACTGCCACGGTGCTCTCTGCTCTGCTCACCTAAACAGATTTACGTATATTTCTCACATCAGTGATTATCTACATATCTCTACACTATCCTTAGACTTGTTCTGTTTGAGCACGAACAGGTCTCTGAACTTTAGTAACACTTTAAATCCGAAAGTTTCACCAGTTTCTGTTAGTCACACTAACTAGCTTAGCTGTAGCAATGGCTTCTCTCTCCTCTCCTGCTCTCTCCTCTCCTGCTCTCTCCTGCCCTGTGTGCCTCATGTTTAGTTACTCCTCGTCCTCCTTTAGCGATAACGGTACTTGTAACAAATGTAGTTTATTTGTAGCTTTGGAGGCGAGGCTCAGTGAGTTAGAGGCACGGTACCGCACCACCGAACAGTCAGTAGCTAGCAAGTCCCCTGTAGCCGGTGCGGTACCACCGAAGGTAGCTTCAGCTAGCCGTCCCCCGGTAGTTCCCGAGCAGCCGGGAGGCTGGGTGACTGTCCGAAAGACGCATAGCCCCAAACTGAAGCCCACGGTACACCACCAACCGCTCCACGTTTCTAACAGATTTTCCCCACTCAGCGACACACCCGCTGAGAGGCCAACTCTGGTCATTGGCAGCTCCATTTTACGAAACGTGAAGTTAGCGACACCGGGGGCCATAGTTAAATGCATCCCGGGGGCCAGAGCGGGCGACATCGAATCTAATTTAAAACTGCTGGCTAAGGATAAACGTAAATACAGTAAGATTGTTATTCACGTCGGCGGTAATGACACCCGGTTACGCCAATCGGAGGTCACTAAAATTAATGTGTCATCGGTGTGTGCATACGCCAAAACGATGTCGGACTCCGTAGTTTTCTCTGGACCCCTACCCAATGTGACCAGTGATGACATGTATAGCCGCATGTCGTCATTCCACCGCTGGCTGTCGAGGTGGTGTCCAGCAAACGATGTGGGCTTCATAGATAATTGGACACCTTTCTGGGGAAAACCTGGTCTGATTAGGAGAGACGGCATCCATCCCACTTTGGATGGAGCAGCTCTCATATCTAGAAACATGGCCAAGTTTATTAGTCGACCAAAACCGTGACAACCCAGAGTTGAGACCAGGAAGCAGAGCTGCAGTCTTACACGCTTCTCTGCGCCTCCATTAGGGCAGCCACCCACCCAATCCTTTAGTATAGAGACTGTGTCTGTCCCCCGTCCACCTACATTATTTAAAGATAAAACAAACAGAGGAGGAGCTCATCATAAAAACCTAATAAAAATTAAAACAACATCCCCAGCAGTCCAAAATAAGATAATTAAATGTGGACTCTTGAATATCAGGTCTTTGTCCTCTAAAGCTGTTTTAGTCAATGAATTAATATCTGATTATGGTATTGATTTATTTTGTCTTACTGAAACCTGGCTGCAGGAGGATGAATATGTTAGTTTAAATGAATCCACTCCTCCCAGTCATTGTAATACTCATATTCCTCGAAGTACTGGTCGAGGTGGTGGAGTTGGAGCCATATTTGACTCAAGTCTATTAATAAATCCTAAACCTAAACTAAATTATAACTCGTTTGAAAGTCTTGTTCTTATTGATGTTCTCATTGAACATCAAATTGGCATCAAAGGAACCGCCCTAAGCTGGTTTAAGTCTTATTTTTTAGATCGTTCTCAGTTTGTTCTAGTCAATGATGAATCCTCCATGCATACCAAAGTTTGTCATGGAGTCCCACAAGGTTCTGTACTCGGACCACTTCTATTCAGTTTATATATGCTTCCTCTAGGGGACATTATTAGGAATCACTCCGTTAATTTTCATTGTTATGCCGACGACACCCAATTATATTTATCGATCAAGCCTGATGAAACCAATCAATTAACTAAACTCCAAGCATGCCTTAAAGATATAAAAAGTTGGATGACCTTCAATTTTCTGATGTTAAATTCAGACAAAACTGAAGTTCTTGTAATTGGACCCAAAAACATCAGAGACTCTCTCTCTAGAGACTTAGTTACCTTAGATGGGATCACCCTGGCCTCCAGCTCCACCGCAAAGAATCTTGGAGTTGTTTTTGATCAGGATTTGTCCTTTAATGTCCACATAAAACAAATTTCAAGGACTGCATTCTTCCATTTACGCAACATTGCCAAAATCAGACGCATTGTATCTCAAGCAGATGCAGAAAAACTAGTCCACGCATTTGTTACTTCTAGGCTGGACTATTGTAACTCATTGTTATCAGGCTGCTCCAATAAGTCTCTTAGGACTTTGCAGCTAATTCAGAATGCTGCTGCACGTGTTCTGACAGGAACCAAGATCAGAGATCACATCTCTCCCATTTTGGCTTCCTTGCATTGGCTACCTGTTAAATCTAGAATAGAATTTAAAATTCTTCTCCTTACATACAAAGCTCTTCATGGTCAGGCACCATCATATCTAAAAGAGCTCATAGTACCTTACTACCCCTCTAGAACACTGCGCTCTCAGAATGCTGGGTTCCTTGTAGTTCCTATAGTTTCCAAAAGTAGATTGGGAGCCAGAGCTTTCAGCTATCAAGCTCCTCTTCTGTGGAACAAACTACCATTTTGGGTTCGGGAGGCAGACACGGTCAACACTTTTAAGAGTAAACTTAAGACTTTCCTTTTTGATAGAGCTTATAGTTAGGGCTGGCTCAGGTCATCCCTTAGTTATGCTGCTATAGGACTATACTGCCGGGGGACTCCTCCTTTCAGGGTTATGCCTAGCCAGGCATGGTATTGGTTGAAGATGCAGTCACATCTCCCTTTACTGAAAACCCCTCTCTCTCTCTCTCTCTCTCTCTCTCTCTCTCTCTCACCATCACCACCACCATCTGTAAACATACATGTCTGTCATACATGTACATTAATGCATCTTACTAACTAAACTTCTTCCCCGGAGTTTCTGTGCTCTTTTGTCCAGCAGGTTCTCGTGGATCGTGACTGCTGCTGTGGTCCTGCATGACGTCCACTACATATATTATTACTGTCATTAATGTTACCAGATCTCCATTACAGTTTATAGTAACTTAGTTAATGATTTGCTGCTGCTGTGCATCTGTGTCTCTCTATCTCTATCACAGGTTCCACTGCTACTGTAATCATTTTATCATTCATTGTAATCCATTGTCATTTTTCATTGTAATTACACAAAATGTTTCTGTTGACTTGTTGACTGTACACGTGACATCTATTGCACGTCTGTCCGTCCTGGGAGAGGGATCCCTCCTCTGTGGCTCTTCCTGAGGTTTCTTCCACTTTTTTCCCTGTTAAAAGGGTTTTTTGTGGGCAAGTTTTTCCTCACTCGAACCGAGGGTCTAAGGACAGAGGGTGTCACTCCCTGTACAGACTGTGAAGCCCTCCGAGGCAAAATGTATTTTGCGACTTTGGGCTATACAAATAAAATTTGAAATTTGAAATTTGAATTTGAAATTTAGTAAGATTTATGTAATAGTACTAATAAACTCAATGTGCTTCCACTACTTCAAGATAATATAATATTTCACATTTCTGACTGAATCACATAGCATCAATCCATCCATTGTCTGTAATCGCTTATCCTCATCAGGGTTATGGTGGGGCTGGAGCCTATCCCAGCTCACTTTGGGCGAGAATATAACATAACAGATAATCTAAATTTAAACCCCAACCTTCAAAGACAAAGTCTAAATAAATTCCAAATAAAAGCTGTGCAACTGTTAATTAGAGGTTTGACTTGGGTCATAGTGCATGAGGTCGTGTATACAAGGGAGAATCAGAATCAGAAAAAGCTTTATTGCCAAGTACGATTTTACACATACAAGGAATTTTTTCTAGTTTCGTTGGTGCATGACAAACATTCTCTAATTATAAACTATTACAAATTAAAAACTAAAAACATAACAATATAAATACGTATGTTTTAAAAGTAAAAAGAGCAGTACAACTTTTTTTTCTTAAGATTATTTTTTGGCCTTTTCAAGCTTTATTTCTGATAGAGACAGCTGAACAGTGACAGGAATTCTGTGATTTCCGGCACGGAAAGGACTTTTTTTCGCCTAGCAGAGAAACGGATTTGTCTGCTTGCCTGCAGAAAAAACGCTCCTTTTTTAACATGGGTGCTAATGGGAGTGCTGCAGGGACTAGCTGGTGCTCTGACGCTCACAACGCCGAAACGGTAAGGCTGACAGCTTCAGTAGTGGTATCATTGCGTACGTAGTAAGTTTTCCTACGTTTTGAGAGGTAAATTATGTCTGTAGCAGAAAAATGTGAAGAAATGTGCGGCCACACGAGGCTGGTATGTTTTATTTTTTGACGGACTTGTTAGCTCTTCCTTCACTCTAGGTCTGACGTCACTCACTGTAGCAGGCACAATACACACCCATTGTAAACGCAGAGTTGGAGTAAAAACATGCTCAACTTTAGTGTTTGTTTAAAAACGGTAAAAGATGTTAGCACTGGGCATCCACACCAATAATAGTCATGGGAAATAATATATAGTGTGCTCTTTCAGGCACACTCAATGAATAAAATCAAGTTCTCAACTAAAGCAAACTAAATGTAAACAAAAGCTACCTTCTTCCACTGTGATTCAAAGTAGACAAAAATAAGTATTAAAACACCCTTGCAATTCTGCCTTCCATTAAAGATGCTTAAATCAAACTAAATGTCATTTACCACCTCCTCTGAGCAAATCTCTCAACACTCCACATCCCTCCATGAGTGGGTAAAGCCAAGTCCTCTTTGTATATGTGTTACACATAACACATATTTACTACTTTACTCACCTCAGCACCTCAAATTCCTGGAGTCTAGATTCTAGTTTCTAGATTGTCTCCTGTCTATTACAGAATTCCACACACACTATGCCTCAGTGTTGCATATTTCAGATCAATCATCAAATGATGACATGTTTTTTGGATGGCCATTTATTAAAAATGTTTTGGCTGCTTTCTACAGTTTTCTGCAGCCTCATGAAACTGTGATTTTAAGTTACAGTTTGGAGAAAGGCAGCGTTATTATATATACATACAAATCCCTCCAGAACATAAGCATCAATGCAACAATAACAAGTTCACACACAAGGGACAATAAAAACCTGCTCCCTGCTGTACACAATGTAAGTGTTATCTTTCCAATGGTCTTCTTCTTCCTACTCTGAGTAACATGGCAAACAATGTGACCGCTGTCAAGCAGAGCGTAGGGGCTCCCTCACAGCCGCAATAATGAGCAGATTTATCATCCCTCCCACGACAAAACGGTTGGAGGATTTGCTGCTCGGCAGGTGTGGAGGCTCATACTGTAAATAAGTTGATATCTGAGCAAGGCTTGGACATGGAATGCAGAGCAACATGATGCCAGGATTAGGAGGGGAGAGGGATGAGAATGAAAATCCTCAGTGCATTGCTGCAGTTTAACATTGCTTTGTATTTTGTCTGGGAGTGTCATGAAGAGAGATTTCACCAAATCAGCACAGATTAATATTGTTCAAAATGCATTCTCTCATTAATATTGTTCAAAATGCATTCTCTCTCTCTCTCTCTCTCTCTCTCTCTCTCGCTCTCTCTCTCTGTGTGTAAACATACTTGTCTCATTAATGCATGTTGCTAACTAAACTTCTCCCCCGGAGTTTCTCTCGTCCAGCAGGTTCTCATGGATCGTGGCTGCTGTGGTCCTGCACGACATCCACTACATATTATTACTGTCATTATTGCTACCATATCTCCATTACAGTTTATAGCTAGTTAATGATTTACTATCTACTATTTCTATTGCACGTCTGTCCGTCCTGGGAGAGGGATCCCTCCTCTGTGGCTCTTCCTGAGGTTTCTTCCACCTTTTTTCCCTGTTAAAAGGGTTTTTTGTGGGCAGGTTTTTCCTCACTCGAACCGAGGGTCTAAGGACAGAGGGTGTCACTCCCTGTACAGATTGTAAAGCCCTCAGAGGCAAAATGAGTTTTGTGAATTTGGGCTATACAAATAAAATTTGATTTGATTTGATTTGATTTGATTTGATTTGATTTGATTTGACATCTTCTTTCAGGCACATGCTGTAATGTAAAATCTATGCTCTTTAATGCTCCACTAAGCATTTATTTCTCCGAAGCACTTCAAGTAATGAAAATGTTATATGAATGTAATCCATTACTATTTATTCATCCATCCATTTTTCTGAACAGCTTATCCTTATTAGGGTTGTGTGGCGCTGACACTGGGTGAGAGGTGGGGTACACCCTAGACAAGTCGCCAACACATGGCTAACACACAGAGACAAACAACATGTTCACCATAACATTTCCGGGCAATTTAGAGTCACTAATTAAGCTGCATGTCTTTGGACTGTGAGAGAAAGCTGGACTACCTGAAGATCCCACACAGACACTCGCTTTAGTTGAGCCACACTAATTTCTATCTCTTATTAAACAGAATGGAGGTGCTAATCTCATTTCAACAACAGCTTTGCATCCCATCAAAATGTTCCAGTAGACCTACAGTTAGGTCAATTCTAAAGGTTTGTCACACCTCAAAACACAACAGAGGCTCTCAGAGCGCTAATCATTCCTCATCGAATGAAAGCAGTGTTTTTGGATGAAGGTAGCATTGGTTCATGATTAGAGGATTTGTCTGCTGATGAGAAATGAGATGTAAAATAAAACACACCATGTGACTCCAATTACTGCTGCAATCTTATTACACAGAAATTACAAGCTGGTGGGGAAGGTTAAACCATTCATACTGCTATGGAAAGATACCGAAGAAGACTGTACCTTTTCTCCAAGGAGCCAAGATGGAGAAAGATTTCTGCCAGCTGATTACCAGCCCAGCCTTTTTCCTCTTCACACTCATGTTACTGTAACAATCCCTGAGGCTGAGGAAAAGTCAAATATGGTGAGGATGAAAAAAGAAAAAAAACTTCCTCAGAGATTCCTCATCATGCTCTGCCATAAATGTTCAGCTGTGGAAAAGATGTATGTTGGGGATATGGAGAATAGAGTATGAAGGTTTTCCTCGAGCAGGGTCATGGTAGCCATGTTTCCTTGCCTGCTGGCCTGCTTGAGAGTGAGTGTGTGAAAGCGTGTGTGAATGTATCCTGTTCCTCCAGCTGACAAGAGTAAATGGGGCCAGACTCCAGAGGTGGAAAGGTGGAGAAGGAGGAGGAGTGGCAGCCAACTGAGAGGGAGGGAGGAAGGGAGGAGGAGGAGGAGGAGGGAAAATTTGAGAGGAGGACTGAGATTAACACTCAGCCCGAAAAGGGAGCAATCAGAGGTGGAGGAAGAGGAAGAATGGTTAAAGAGGGAGGAGGCTGATGGTCCACTGAGATTTTAAGGATAAAATTCTCATTTACATCAATCTAAGCTGTAAACTTAAGCTGGTTACAGTGAGTAAGTGGTTACAGTCATTTTTTTCACTTTTGTCTGATTCATTGACATGTATGTACTTTGGCATGCTGGGCCACACCCAATGGGTAAGAGTTTGTCAAGCTTCAACTGTTATAGCAAAGCTGTAGCTATAAAGTATAGCAGCTTTCTACTCTTTTTGTAAAAAACAAAAACAAAAAACAAACAAACAAAAAAAAAGACTAAATATGGGAAAAAATATCCCATAATTTGGTACCCCTAAATTTGATAGTAAATTGACCTCTGCAAGTGAGAAATTTCAGAGGATGAAGATCTAAAAACTGTCTTCTAGCTTACATCAGTTTAGAGTTATGTGCTATACTTGTATAATCTAAAGCATGGTTATGCAGAAAAGACAAACTGTATTCTAAAAGTTAAAAATGAGATCTGATGAGGTTAATACATGGCAGAATTATAGTATCACCTCAGCAACTAGCAGAGCCTTTCTCCACCTACTGACAAATAGTATCATTGAAAACAATACTTTAGTGCAGAGAGAGGACAGGAGGGAAGTGAGCAATTCTGTCTTTCATTAACTCTCACAAGCCAGGAAATACCAAATTATGGATCAGATGACAACCATGTCATCCATAATAAAATATTTCATGAAATTGGCTATTTTTTTACTGCGCGTTTTTATTAAACTGTACATAAAATGACTGCAGACCTGTTTGTCTGAACACCTTTCTTGCACCAAAGGAAATTGTATGTCTATGGTAATGTTATTTAAATATCACATTCCTTTCATATAATAACCCTTGATTAAATATCACCCCTTTCTTTGAAACATTATACAGATGGTTTTACTTCTCTAAATGGAAAAACAAAGCTGGGCCATGGAATTCAGACACACCCACATACTCTGCTGCATACACATACTCTTGCTCTCAGCTGGGTCACTATGAAGTTAGAATAAATTATCTCCCTCCTTCTGTCTCTCTGCCTAACATCCTTGTAATGTCATTAACTCTTTAACATTAAAATCACATTCACATAATGTTACAACACCTGAGGCTGTGCAACACAAGAAATGTAGAACTCTGATGTTCTCACACCACAGATACATTACACACAACCTTGATACATTGAGTTTGGCATGTTACCATAAGACAAACAATATGCTTGTGCATGTAAGTACATACCTATAAACAGGATAAATGAGACAATGAAAACATACTGCTGTTCAGTTGAGTCAGAATGAGCGAACAGGACCACTTGCCTAGATCAACACGGTCTATACAGCACGTAGTCTCACACTCCCCTCTACTGGCAGCCGAGGGAATACTGCACCTAATTCTGGAAGGTGAAATGCTGCCTTCAAAACAAAAAGACCTGAATACCCGAATATATATAGTATATATAGTAAATACTTACTATAATTATAAAGTGAATTTAACTTAATTTATATTAGTCTTTCGATTTACTTTCTGATACTGAGTTTACTTTACTTTTTTGACGGCCTACTTGCTTCATTCAGTAGTGTGTACTTGGTATTTATAATAATAATAACAATAATAATAATAATAATAATAATACATTTTATTTAAAAGCGCTTTTCTAGGTACTCAAAGACACTTTACATAAAAAAGAACATCAAATCAGCAAAACAATATGAAATAGTACACTAAGAACACAATAGACTGAGCTAAACATTAAAAGCAATTTTAAAAAGGTGTGTTTTAGTTACAGATTTGAAGGTGGGCAAGTCAGTACAGTCACGGATGTGTTTGGGGAGAGAGTTCCAGAGGGAGGGGGCAGCTACAGAGAAGGCTCTGTCGCCCCAGGTTCGGTGCTTGGTCCTGAGTGGTGGAGTAAGGAGGTTTGCATCAGATGAACGGAGGCTGCGGGATGGATTGTGGTGATGGAGCAGGTCAGTGAGGTAGGAAGTAGAGTTGAGCTGGATACTCGGCTGAAAAGCCCTCCGAGGCAAAATGTATTTTGTGGCTTTGGGCTATACAAATAAAATTTGATTTGATTTGATTTGATTTGATTTGATTTGATAAAGCACTTTTGCCGAGTACGAGTATTATATGAGTAATACGAGTCAATATCTGTGCTCGGATTGAATGAAAATCCTCATTGGGTAGCTGACTGTGTCTGCATTCTGTGATAGGCTAGTCACAGCACCCCTCCCCTACACACATACAGATGTATTGTGTTGCTGTGTCCCGCTCTGCTCACTAGGGCTGTGCGATACTGCAAAATTTGGTATTGATCCAATACAAAGTAAATATAGGGCCAGTATTGCCGATACTGATACTTTTTACTACTACCATCTACTTTTGTGTAGGGGAGAGCAATGTATCATAATTTATTAAGTGAATGCATCATCAATATGCAAATTTGAATGAAAACTTGAATTTTCATGATTATTTAAGATTTATTCAGCCATATTCATATTTCAGGTTTGAGGCATAGCTATATCTTTTTGTAGGTAGCATATCTAGTTTTCAGTTCCAGTGAAATAATTCATTTAGTTTTATTTCAACTGGCTGAATATATTCCCTATGTGAGATGGAGATGACTAAATCTTACTTTCACTTCACTAAAAGCTACCTGGATATTGTTGCCCATGCTGAAAAGCCTCTGCAAGGGACCTCTGTCTCGGTGCTGGGGGTCTGCTTTCCCTCTCTTCCTCCTTCTGTTTGCTCTGCAGCTCAGAGTTCTGGTTGGGGTGTGTTTTCATGTGCTTATATAAATTTGTGGTGTTGTCACAGTACCGAATTTGTTTCCTGCAAACATCGCAGGTTGCAGTGGTTTGGTTTTCATCTGTAAAAAAGCTCCAAACGGCGCTCCTCTTCCGCTCTGCCATCATGCAGCCACAGCAGTGCACTGCTCGCCTCGTAGTGAGTGTAGTGGTGTATGATTCGCGATTCATCCGGATCTTTAACCCGGATCCTCTAACTGACTCGGGATTCACGAGTCATAATCTCCATTAACCCGGATCTTTTACCGTCCTACATCCGCCTAACAGCGGCCTAAACACGGCCACATATGCAAATTAAAACGATAAAATGCGCCATTCACTCCTCTCCTTTTAACCTGTACAATCTCATTACAACATGCCTCGCTAATATTGTTAACAATAAGCTTGTTTCCGCCTCTAAAATAGCTTCGGGAACATCGTAACTTCCTGTAGAGCAGACTCAGACTCAGTAGCACAGCCCCGGATTCAGATTCAGATCCATCGGGTAAATCCGTACAGAGCCGGAAACACCCGAGAATCAAAAGAATCAAAAGACTCAGGAGACTCAGGAGACTCATGAGACCCGCGGATCGCTCGTCGATCCGGCGGACTCAAATGACTCAGACGACTCAGCGTGTCTTCCTGCAGACTCAGACTCACCAGCACAGACCCGGATTCAGATGCATCGTCCGTACAGAGCCGGATACACCCGAGAATCAAAAGAACCAAAAGAACCAAAAGACTCAGGAGACTCAAAAGACTCCGGAGACCCGCGGATCGCTCGCCAAAGGACCCAGATTCACGGATTCAACCGGGTCGACTGGATCTTTTCCTCCGTACAGCGTGAAACGAGGCAGATTCAGACTCGGATGGACTTCACGGAGTTGTGTCGTCAAAAAGACTTCCTCCAGTCAAATGTAAGAAGATAAATACAGCAATAAACAAGATGATAGAAACTTTATTTAAAACACAAACACTCGTTTTAAGGAGCTGAGGCTAATATAGGTCAGAGGCTAAAAACAATGTAAGAGGGACGTAACAAAATTAACGTAATTTTAACTGCAGCATTATATGTTGTTATTAATGATGTTCTTATTCGCTGCACTTGATTGAACACAATTGTTAAACTTTAGAGGCTAGGCTAATACAGCCTAAACACTGTGAGAGGAGCATTTTATTTGCAGCATTATGTGTTAGCATAATCTGTCATCAATAATTATGGAGTTATGTTCGCCACATTTCTATGATGTCATTTACTGTATTTACAGTTGAAGGAGTGATGTTGACTGTGAGTTATGAGAATATAATACTGTATTTGTGTCAGTTGAATATAATGCAGCTAAATAAAAACATTGTGAACTTACAGCCTCATAATTAATGTTAGAGAATTTTTAATAAGATGAAAATACAAAGTTTTATTTCCTGCATCAAAATTTCAAATGCACAAACAGTAGACTGCCCTCCTCGTATAATAGCTCTCAAATTTGATTTTTTTTTTTAGCCTATTTGTAGTCTAAGACAGACGGGCTTGTGTTTCACTGGTCGAATTTATATGCTTATGGACAAATGACTCAAATGACTCAAGATCAGATTCAAATCCCTAAAAGGATCTGAGTTTGACATCTCGAATCTATGTGTTTATTGAAGAGATTAGTTCTTCCAGCCAGTTGCAGCTTCGTCAAAGAGGAGAACTTATTTGTGTTCATTGGCAGAAGTACCTCTGACTGACGTGATTGAACCCAGACAAAAACATGAAAAAGCTTTTTTCACTCGATATATATTTTTCACATGTAGACTGTAGAGTGGCTTATCTTTTTTCACATGGACTGAATGCATTTCACTTTTGACAAGCTTAAATACCTTCATCCTATACATTCAAGACAAAAACATGGCCTTAGTGTCCATTTTATCACATTAGATATAAGCTTTTCCATACGATGTCCGTAGACTAAAGTACCTGTTGACAGAAGGTCTTTTACCTTGCTCAGTTTGTGTTAAATGTCTACCAACAGTGTAGGACAGAACTTTATGTTTCAATCAATCAATCAAATTTTATTTGTATAGCCCAAAGTCGCAAAATACATTTTGCCTCGGAGGGCTTCACAGTCTGTACAGGGAGTGACACCCTCTGTCCTTAGACCCTCGGTTCGAGTGAGGAAAAACTTGCCCACAAAAAACCCTTTTAACAGGGAAAAAAGTGGAAGAAACCTCAGGAAGAGCCACAGAGGAGGGATCCCTCTCCCAGGACGGACAGACGTGCAATAGATGTCACGTGTACAGTCAACAAGTCAACAGAAACATTTTGTGTAATTACAATGAAAAATGACAATGGATTACAATGAATGATAAAATGATTACAGTAGCAGTGGAACCTGTGATAGAGATAGAGAGACACAGATGCACAGCAGCAGCAAATCATTAACTAAGTTACTATAAACTGTAATGGAGATCTGGTAACATTAATGACAGTAATAATATATGTAGTGGACGTCATGCAGGACCACAGCAGCAGTCACGATCCACGAGAACCTGCTGGACGAAAGAGCACAGAAACTCCGGGGAAGAAGTTTAGTTAGTAAGATGCATTAATGTACATGTATGACAGACATGTATGTTTACAGATGGTGGTGGTGATGGTGAGAGAGAGAGAGAGAGAGAGAGAGAGAGAGAGAGAGAGAGGGTTTTCAGTAAAGGGAGATGTGACTGCATCTTCAACCAATACCATGCCTGGCTAGGCATAACCCTGAAAGGAGGAGTCCCCCGGCAGTATAGTCCTATAGCAGCATAACTAAGGGATGACCTGAGCCAGCCCTAACTATAAGCTCTGTCAAAAAGGAAAGTCTTAAGTTTACTCTTAAAAGTGTTGACCGTGTCTGCCTCCCGAACCCAAAATGGTAGTTTGTTCCACAGAAGAGGAGCTTGATAGCTGAAAGCTCTGGCTCCCAATCTACTTTTGGAAACTATAGGAACTACAAGGAACCCAGCATTCTGAGAGCGCAGTGTTCTAGAGGGGTAGTAAGGTACTATGAGCTCTTTTAGATATGATGGTGCCTGACCATGAAGAGCTTTGTATGTAAGGAGAAGAATTTTAAATTCTATTCTAGATTTAACAGGTAGCCAATGCAAGGAAGCCAAAATGGGAGAGATGTGATCTCTGATCTTGGTTCCTGTCAGAACACGTGCAGCAGCA
Organism: Argyrosomus regius; assembly: GCA_946959425.1. Classification (NCBI taxonomy): domain Eukaryota; kingdom Metazoa; phylum Chordata; class Actinopteri; family Sciaenidae; genus Argyrosomus; species Argyrosomus regius. The sequence continues at coordinate 27,049,896 of OX336894.1, forward strand.
TTCTGAATTAGCTGCAAAGTCCTAAGAGACTTATTGGAGCAGCCTGATAACAATGAGTTACAATAGTCCAGCCTAGAAGTAACAAATGCGTGGACTAGTTTTTCTGCATCTGCTTGAGATACAATGCGTCTGATTTTGGCAATGTTGCGTAAATGGAAGAATGCAGTCCTTGAAATTTGTTTTATGTGGACATTAAAGGACAAATCCTGATCAAAAACAACTCCAAGATTCTTTGCGGTGGAGCTGGAGGCCAGGGTGATCCCATCTAAGGTAACTAAGTCTCTAGAGAGAGAGTCTCTGATGTTTTTGGGTCCAATTACAAGAACTTCAGTTTTGTCTGAATTTAACATCAGAAAATTGAAGGTCATCCAACTTTTTATATCTTTAAGGCATGCTTGGAGTTTAGTTAATTGATTGGTTTCATCAGGCTTGATCGATAAATATAATTGGGTGTCGTTGGCATAACAATGAAAATTAATGGAGTGATTCCTAATAATGTTCCCTAGAGGAAGCATATATAAACTGAATAGAAGTGGTCCGAGTACAGAACCTTGTGGGACTCCATGACAAACTTTGGTATGCATGGAGGATTCATCATTGACAAGAACAAACTGAGAACGATCTAAAAAATAAGACTTAAACCAGCTTAGGGCGGTTCCTTTGATGCCAATTTGATGTTCCAGTCTCTGTAAAAGAATTTGATGGTCAATGGTGTCAAATGCGGCACTAAGATCTAACAGGACAAGTACAGAGATGAGTCCTTTGTCTGATGCCATTAGGAGGTCGTTTGTAACTTTGACTAGTGCGGTCTCTGTGCTATGATGCACTCTAAATCCTGACTGAAAATCCTCATATAAACTGTTCTTATGGAGAAAGTCGCACAGCTGATTGGCTACAGCTTTCTCAAGTATCTTAGAGAGAAAGGGAAGGTTTGATATCGGTCTGTAATTGGCTAAAACCTCTGGGTCTAGAGTGGGCTTTTTAAGAAGAGGTTTAATTACAGCTACTTTAAAGGACTGTGGTACATATCCTGATAATAAAGACAGATTAATCATATCCAATAAAGAAGGGCTAACTAGAGGTAAAACATCCTTGACCAGCCTGGTTGGGATGGGATCTAAGAGACAGGTTGACGACTTAGATGAAGAAATTATTGAAGTTATTTGATGAAGGTCGATTGGAGAAAAACAGTCTAAATATATATCAGGTTTTACAGCTGTTTCCAAACTTGCTGTATCAGAATGCAGATCAGTGCCTGTTGAGGGCAAGAGGTGATGAATTTTGTCTCTAATAGTTATAATTTTATCATTAAAGAAGCTCATGAAGTCATTGCTACTTAGACCTAAAGGAATGGATGGCTCAATAGAGCTGTGGCTCTCTGTTAGCCTGGCTACAGTGCTGAAGAGAAACCTGGGGTTGTTCTTATTTTCCTCTATTAATGAAGAGTAGTAGGCTGCTCTGGCACTACGGAGAGCCTTCCTGTATGTTTTAAGATTATCTTGCCAGGCTAAACGAGATTCTTCCAGTTTAGTGGCACGCCATTTGTGTTCAGATTTACGTGCCTCTTGCTTTAAGTTGCGAGTCTGCTGGCTATACCATGGTGCTAACCTCCTTTGTTTAATTATCTTCTTTTTCAGAGGTGCAATAGAGTCTAGAGTTGTTCGTAATGAGCCTGTAGTACTATCAACCAGATGATCTATTTGTGAGGGGCTAAAGGAAGCAGACAAGTCCTCTGCTACATTGAGACAAGTCATTGAATTCAATACTGAAGGAATCACTTCCTTAAATTTGGCTACAGCACTATCAGATAAACATCTGCTGTAGGAGTTTCTGCAGAAAGGCTTATAGTCCAGTAATATGAACTCAAAGGTTATTAAAAAATGGTCTGACAGAAGAGGATTCTGTGGAAAGACTATTAGATGATCAATTTCAATGCCATATGAGAGAACAAGATCAAGAGTGTGGTTCAGACAATGAGTCGGTTTATTTACACTCTGACAGAAGCCAATTGAATCTAACAAAGAGATAAACGCAGTACTAAGACTATCATTGTGGTTGTCCACATGAATATTAAAATCACCTACAATAATTACTTTATCTGTTTTAAGGATCAAGCCTGATGCAAATTCTGCAAATTCAGATAAAAATTCAGAGTAAGGACCAGGAGCACGATATACTATAACAAATAGAATTGGCTGTAATGTTTTCCAGGTTGGGTGAGCAAGGCTAAGAACAAGACTTTCAAACGAGTTATAATTTAGTTTAGGTTTAGGATTTATTAATAGACTTGAGTCAAATATGGCTCCAACTCCACCACCTCGACCAGTACTTCGAGGAATATGAGTATTACAATGACTGGGAGGAGTGGATTCATTTAAACTAACATATTCATCCTCCTGCAGCCAGGTTTCAGTAAGACAAAATAAATCAATACCATAATCAGATATTAATTCATTGACTAAAACAGCTTTAGAGGACAAAGACCTGATATTCAAGAGTCCACATTTAATTATCTTATTTTGGACTGCTGGGGATGTTGTTTTAATTTTTATTAGGTTTTTATGATGAGCTCCTCCTCTGTTTGTTTTATCTTTAAATAATGTAGGTGGACGGGGGACAGACACAGTCTCTATACTAAAGGATTGGGTGGGTGGCTGCCCTAATGGAGGCGCAGAGAAGCGTGTAAGACTGCAGCTCTGCTTCCTGGTCTCAACTCTGGGTTGTCACGGTTTTGGTCGACTAATAAACTTGGCCATGTTTCTAGATATGAGAGCTGCTCCATCCAAAGTGGGATGGATGCCGTCTCTCCTAATCAGACCAGGTTTTCCCCAGAAAGGTGTCCAATTATCTATGAAGCCCACATCGTTTGCTGGACACCACCTCGACAGCCAGCGGTGGAATGACGACATGCGGCTATACATGTCATCACTGGTCACATTGGGTAGGGGTCCAGAGAAAACTACGGAGTCCGACATCGTTTTGGCGTATGCACACACCGATGACACATTAATTTTAGTGACCTCCGATTGGCGTAACCGGGTGTCATTACCGCCGACGTGAATAACAATCTTACTGTATTTACGTTTATCCTTAGCCAGCAGTTTTAAATTAGATTCGATGTCGCCCGCTCTGGCCCCCGGGATGCATTTAACTATGGCCCCCGGTGTCGCTAACTTCACGTTTCGTAAAATGGAGCTGCCAATGACCAGAGTTGGCCTCTCAGCGGGTGTGTCGCTGAGTGGGGAAAATCTGTTAGAAACGTGGAGCGGTTGGTGGTGTACCGTGGGCTTCAGTTTGGGGCTATGCGTCTTTCGGACAGTCACCCAGCCTCCCAGCTGCTCGGGAACTACCGGGGGACGGCTAGCTGAAGCTACCTTCGGTGGTACCGCACCGGCTACAGGGGACTTGCTAGCTACTGACTGTTCGGTGGTGCGGTACCGTTTCATGTGTCCATAGAGGTTGCCTACTTGGCCAGCTCCGGTTCTGGCATGACACTCAGCATTCCCCTGCTCCCCACGCAGGCCTGAAAACCTCTTCTTCCCTGTGGTCCAAAGCGCCTGTGGTACAAACACTAACACTCCCCCACAGTGCTCTGAGCTCACAAACTGAGCTAACAGCAGCTAACAAACTGAGCTAACAATTAGAGTCACAGGTCTGGCTTTTGAAGAAGATTTTTGAACATGTTCAAGAATGAACATGTTCAATGTTATCATGTTCTAGAACATGACAACATTCCAGAACAAGACCCGTGATGTTGTCATGTTCCGGAATGTTGACATTCTTGAACATGACAAGACATTAATAATAATTATAAATTACTTAGGATACAATATTTATTTTATTTCCAAGTGCATTTGGCCCTCACAGTGTCTGCTGAGAAAAATTCTGGTGCTTGGACAAATGTAGCTGATGACCCACTGCCCGAGTGGCTATCTGAGACAAACGCAAAAGGTGGGTGGTTTTCAACAATGACCTTCTTTCTTACCCTCGGTGTACTTTGTAGGTCTGTGTGTTTATCTGTGTGTGCAGGCAGATGACGAGCGGACAACGAGGCAGAAGGCGAAGGCCCCATGCTGTGTATCTCGCACCCAATTATCAATTATCGGGTTCTGGTAGAGGTGTGTAGCAGAAGGGAGTGAATGGATTGGTCGTCAGAAAAGGTGTGTCGGTGACAACTTCTGGTGTTTTGATAGCAGATCAGATCTGCGACAGGGATGGCAGATCCAAACACTTTAATGTAATGGGCGTAACGTAATCAATCATCAATATTCCTCAAATGTGTGTTTTTTTTTCAACAGTCAAAACTGGACACACAATGAAAATAACATTACTCTGTACATCTGTCATATCACCCCGCAAATCTGTGCAACAACCTGTATACCTGTGCATTATAATTTATTTATTTATCCATTGTTTTACATTTAGTCTGCTGTACATAGATACATATATACTGTCTACCTTATGTACAGAACACAACTGAACTATCATCAGTCCTTTACCCAGTTTACAAATGGCTTCAGATAGATACACATGTCAATATATATATATGCAAATATATATACCTTTTAAATATGTATATAGTTATGTTTTATGTCTATGTTTATGTTTCATGTTTTTATGTTATATTTTTTCATAACGATCAGAATGGGTTTGTACGAAATCATCAATATTTCCACCACATCAGAAGAGTCCTTGATATATTATATGAAAAATCTGGTGGTAAAGATACAGCGGTACTGTCATCAGATGCCCAACAGGCATTCGACAGAATAGAATGGCACTACCTTCTTAAATTACTACCACGATTTGGATTTGGATTTCTCTATACAAACCCATTAGCAGAGATTCTGACCAATAATGTTATCTAAAAACCATTTAACATAGAGCGTTCAACCCAACAAGGCTGTCTATCTATCACCAATCCTGTCAGAGCCCATGATGGTCTCACAGAGATCCAGATAGGTGAGCAGGAGCATAAGATATCTCTGCATGCCAATCTTATCTTTTTTCTGACCAGGCTTAAGGACAGTATTCCAGATCTAATCGCATTAATCCAGGAGAGTTTGAGAGTTCTCTGGATATAAAATACATTTCTCTAAATCAACAGTATTATTTCTAAATAAAAATGTTTGACACCAAATATAAAGACTCCATTTATGAATGCAAAAAATGGTTTTACTTATTTCGGGCTTGATCACGTTGAACGTGAAATTACTTCTCTGCATTTAACCCATCCAGGCTGGCACCTGTTGGAACACATACTGAAATTGACCAAAAACCAACCAACATACTAAAAACTGATCAAAACTGACCTGGAACTGACCTGAAATTGACCAAAAACCAACCAACAGACTAAAAACTGTCCAAAACTGATCAAAACTGACCTGGAACTGACCTGAAAATTGACCAAAAACCAACCAACAGACTAAAAACTGACCTAAGCTGACCTGGAACTGGCCTGAAAATTGACCAAAAACCAACCAACAGACGAAAAACTGACCAAAATGTATGTGAAAATTGACCAAAAACCAACCAACATCCTAAAAACTGACTAAAACTGATCAAAACTGACCTGGAACTGACCTGAAATTGACCAAAAACCAACCAACAGACTAAAAACTGAACAGAACTGATCAAAACTGACCTGGAACTGACCTGAAAATTGACCAAAAACCAACGAACAGACTAAAAACTGACCAGAACGGACGTGAAAATTGACCAAAAACCAACCAACAGACTAAAAACTGAACAAAACGTATGTGAAAATTGACCAAAAACCAACCAACAGACTAAAAACTGACCAAAACTGATCAAAACTGACCTGGAACTGACCTGAAATTGACCAAAGACCAACCAACAGACTAAAAACTGATCAAGACTGGCCTGGAACTGACCTGAAATTGACCACAGACCAACCAACAGACTAGAAACAGACCAAAACTGACCTGGAACTGACCTGAAATTGACCAAAAACCAACGAACGGACTAAGAACTGACCAAAACTGACCAAAACTGACCAAAGCTGACCTGGAACTGACCTGAAATTGACCAAAAACCAACCAACAGACTAAAAACTGACCAAAACTGACCTGGAACTGACCTGAAATTGACCAAAGACCAACCAACAGACTAAAAACTGATCAAAACTCACAGGAAAAGTGACCAAAAACCAACCAACAGACTAAAAACTGACCAAAACTGACCTGGAACTGCCCGGAAATTGACCAAAGACCAACCAACAGACTAAAAACTGACCAAAACCGACCTGGAACTGACCTGAAATTGACCAAAGACCAACCAACAGACTAAAAACTGATCAAAACTGACCTGGAACGGTCCTGAAATTGACCAAAGACCAACCAACAGACTAAAACCTGACCTGGAACTGACCTGAAATTGACCAAAGACCAACCAACAGACTAGAAACAGACCAAAACTGATCAAAACTGACCTGGAACTAACCTGAAATTGACCAAAAACCAACCTACAGACCAAAAACTGAACAAAACTGATCAAAACTGACCTGGAACTGACCTGAAATTGACCAAAAAAGAACCTACAGACTAAAGGCTGACCAAATCTGATCAACACTGACCTGTAACTGACCTGAAATTGACCAAAAACCAACGAACGGACTAAAAACTGACCAAAACTGACCAAAACTGATCAAAACTGACCTGGAACTGACCTGAAATTGACCAAAAACCAACCAACAGACTAAAAACTGACCAAAACTGATCAACACTGACCTGGAACTGACCTGAAATTGACCAAAGACCAACCAACAGACTAAAAACTGACCAAAATTGATCAAAACTGACCTGGAACCAACCTGAAATTGACCAAAAACCAACCCACGGACTAAAAACTGACCAAAACTGATCAAAACTGACCTGGAACCGACCTGAAATTGACCAAAGACCAACCAACAGACTAAAAACTGACCAAATCTCACAGGAAAAGTGACCAAAAACCAACCTACAGACTAAAAACTGATCAAAACTGACCTGGAACCGACCTGAAATTCACCAAAAACCAACCAACAGACTAGAAACAGACCAAAACTGATCAAATCTGACCTGGAACTGACCTGAAATTGACCAAAACCAACCAACAGACTAAAAACTGACCAAAACTGACCTGGAACTTACCTGAAATTGACCAAAGGCCAACCAACAGACTAAAAACTGGTCAATACTGGCCTGGAACTGACCTGAAATTGACCACAGACCAACCAACAGACTAAAAACAGACCAAAACTGATCAAAACTGACCTGGAACCGACCTGAAATTGACCAAAAACCAACCAACAAACTAAAAACTGACCTGGAACTGCCCTGAAATTGACCAATGACCAACCAACAGACTAGGAACAGACCAAAACTGATCAAAACTGACCTGGAACTGACCTGAAATTGACAAAAGACCAACCAACAGACTAAAAACTGATCAAAACTGACCTGGAACTGACCTGAAATTGACCAAAGACCAACCAACAGACTAGAAACCGACCAAAACTGATCAAAACTGACCTAGAACTGACCTGAAATTGACCACAGACCAACCAACAGACTAAAAACTGATCAAAACTGACCTGGAACCGACCTGAAATTGACCAAAGACCAACCAACAGACTAAAAACTGACCAAAACTGATCAAAACTGACCTGGAACTGACCTGAAATTGACCACAGACCAACCAACAGACTAAAAACTGATCAAAACTGACCTGGAACCGACCTGAAATTGACCAAAGACCAACCAACAGACTAAAAACTGACCAAAACTGACCTGGAACTGACCTGAAATTGACCAAAGACCAACCAACAGACTAAAAACTGATTACGACTTGACTGGAACTGACCTGAAATTGACCACAGACCAACCAAAAGACTAGAAACCGACCAAAACTGATTAAAACTGACCTAGAACTGACCTGAAATTGACCACAGACCAACCAACAGACTAAAAACTGATCAAAACTGACCTGGAACTGACCTGAAATTGACCAAAGACCAACCAACAGACTAGAAATAGACCAAAACTGATCAAGACTGACCTGGAACTGACCTGAAAGTGACCAAAAACCAATCTACAGACTAAAAACTGACAAAAACTGATCAAAACTGACCTGGAACCAATCTGAAATTGACCAAAAACCAACCGACAGAGTAAAAACTGACCAAAATTGATCAAAACTGACCTGGAACCAACCTGAAATTGACCAAAAACCAACCAACAGACTAAAAACTGACCAAATCTCTCAAGAAAAGTGACCAAAGACCAACCAACAGACTAAAAACTGACCAAAACTTATCAAAACTGACCTGGAACTGACCTGAAATTGACCAAAGACCAACCAACAGACTAAAAACTGACCAAAACTGATCAAAACTGACCTGAAACCGACCTGAAATTGACCAAAAACCAACCTACATACTAAAAACTGATCAAAACTGACCTGGAACCGACCTGAAATTGACCAAAGACCAACCAACAGACTAAAAACTGACCAAAACTGATCAAAACTGACCTGGAACCGACCTGAAATTGACCAAAGACCAACCAACAGACTAGAAACTGATCAAGACTGGCCTGGAACTGACCTGAAATTGAGACTAAACACTGACCAAAACTGACCTGAAATTGACCTGAAATTGACCAAAAACCAACCAACAGCCTAAAAACTGACCGGGAACTGCCCTGAAATTGACCAAAGACCAACCAACAGACTAAAAACTGACCAAAACTGACCTGGAACTGACCTGAAATTGACCAAAGACCAACCAACAGACTAAAAATTGACCAAGACTGACCTGAAATTGACCAAAGACCAACCTACAGACTAAAAACTGACCAAGACTGACCTGAAATTGACCAAAGACCAACCAACAGACTAATAACTGATCAAAACTGACCTGGAACTGACCTGAAATTGACCAAAGACCAACCAACAGACTAAAAACTGACCAAAACTGATCAAAACTGACCTGGAACTGACCTGAAATTGACCAAAAACCAACATGCAGACTAAAAACTGACCAAAACTGATCAAAACTGACCTGGAACCGACCTGAAATTGACCACAGACCAACCAACAGACAAAAAACTGACCTGGAACTGACCTGAAATTGACCAAAGACCAACCAACAGACTAGAAACAGACCAAAAGTGATCAAAACTGACCTGGAACTCACCTGAAATTGACCAAAGACCAACCTACAGACTAAAAACTGACCAAAACTGACCTGAAATTGACCAAAGACCAACCAACAGACTAATAACTGATCAAAACTGACCTGGAACTGACCTGAAATTGACCACAGACCAACCAACAGACTAAAAATTGACCAAAACTGACCTGGAACTGACCAAAGACCAACCTACAGACTAAAAACTGACCAAGACTGACCTGAAATTGACCAAAGACCAACCAACAGACTAATAACTGATCAAAACTGACCTGGAACTGACCTGAAATTGACCAAAGACCAACCAACAGACTAAAAACTGACCAAAACTGATCAAAACTGACCTGGAACTGACCTGAAATTGACCAAAAACCAACATGCAGACTAAAAACTGACCAAAACTGATCAAAACTGACCTGGAACCGACCTGAAATTGACCACAGACCAACCAACAGACAAAAAACTGACCTGGAACTGACCTGAAATTGACCAAAGACCAACCAACAGACTAGAAACAGACCAAAAGTGATCAAAACTGACCTGGAACTCACCTGAAATTGACCAAAGACCAACCTACAGACTAAAAACTGACCAAAACTGACCTGAAATTGACCAAAGACCAACCAACAGACTAATAACTGATCAAAACTGACCTGGAACTGACCTGAAATTAACCACAGACCAACCAACAGACTAAAAACTGACCAAAACTGACCTGGAACTGACCTGAAATTGACCAAAGACCAACCTACAGACTAAACACTGACCAAAACTGACCTGAAATTGACCTGAAATTGACCAAAAACCAACCAACAGCCTAAAAACTGACCGGGAACTGCCCTGAAATTGACCAAAGACCAACCAACAGACTTAAAACTGACCAAAACTGACCTGGAACTGACCTGAAATTGACCACAGACCAACCAACAGACTAGAAACAGACCAAAACTGATCAAAACTGACCTGGAACCGACCTGAAATTGACCAAAGACCAACCGACAGAATAGGAACAGACCAAAACTGATCAAAACTGACCTGGAACTGACCTGAAATTGACCAAAGACCAACCAACAGACTAGAAACTGATCAAGACTGGCCTGGAACTGACCTGAAATTGACCACAGACCAACCAACAGACTAGAAACTGACCAAAACTGATCAAAACTGACCTGGAACCGACCTGAAATTGACCAAAGACCAACCAACAGACTAAAAACTGACCAAAACTGACCTGGAACTGACCTGAAATTGACCAAAAACCAACCAACAGACTAAAAACTGACCAAATCTCACAGGAAAAGTGACCAAAGACCAACCAACAGACTAAAAACTGACCAAAACTGATCAAAACTGACCTGGAACCGACCTGAAATTGACCAAAAACCAACCAACAGACTAAAAACTGACCTGGAACTGACCTGAAATTGACCAAAGACCAACCAACAGACTAGAAACAGACCAAAACTGATCAAAACTGACCTGAAATTGACCAAGAACCAACCTACAGACTAAAAACTGACCAAAACTGATCAAAACTGACCTGGAACTGCCCTGAAATTGACCAAAGACCAACCAACAGACTAAAAACTGACCAAAACTGACCTGAAATTGACCAAAGACCAACCAACAGACTAAAAACTGACCAAAACTGACCTGGAACTGACCTGAAATTGACCACAGACCAACCAACAGACTAAAAACTGACCAAAACTGACCTGGAACTGACCTGAAATTGACCAAAGACCAACCTACAGACTAAACACTGACCAAAACTCACCTGAAATTGACCTGAAATTGACCAAAAACCAACCAACAGCCTAAAAACTGACCGGGAACTGCCCTGAAATTGACCAAAGACCAACCAACAGACTAAAAACTGACCAAAACTGACCTGGAACTGACCTGAAATTGACCAAAGACCAACCGACAGGATAGGAACAGACCAAAACTGATCAAAACTGACCTGGAACTGACCTGAAATTGACCAAAGACCAACCAACAGACTAGAAACTGATCAAGACTGGCCTGGAACTGACCTGAAATTGACCACAGACCAACCAACAGACTAGAAACAGACCAAAACTTATCAAAACTGACCTGGAACTGACCTGAAATTGACCAAAGACCAACCAACAGACTAAAAACTGACCAAAACTGATCAAAACTGACCTGGAACTGACCTGAAATTGACCAAAAACCAACCAACAGACTAAAAACTGACCAAAACTGATCAAAACTGACCTGGAGCTGACCTGAAATTGACCAAAAACCAACCAACAGACTAAAAACTGACCAAAACTGATCAAAACTGACCTGGAACTGACCTGAAATTGACCAAAGACCAACCAACTGACTAAAAACTGACCAAAACTGATCAAAACTGACCTGGAATTGACCTGAAATTGACCAAAAACCAACATGCAGACTAAAAACTGACCAAAACTGATCAAAACTGACCTGGAACCGACCTGAAATTGACCAAAGACCAACCAACAGACTAGAAACAGACCAAAAGTGATCAAAACTGACCTGGAACTGACCTGAAATTGACCAAAGACCAACTTACAGACTAAAAACTGACCAAAACTGACCTGAAATTGACCAAAGACCAACCAACAGACTAATAACTGATCAAAACTGACCTGGAACTGACCTGAAATTGACCACAGACCAACCAACAGACTAAAAACTGACCAAAACTGACCTGGAACTGACCTGAAATTGACCAAAGACCAACCGACAGAATAGGAACAGACCAAAACTGATCAAAACTGACCTGGAACTGACCTGAAATTGACCAAAGACCAACCAACAGACTAGAAACTGATCAAGACTGGCCTGGAACTGACCTGAAATTGACCACAGACCAACCAACAGACTAGAAACAGACCAAAACTTATCAAAACTGACCTGGAACTGACCTGAAATTGACCAAAGCCCAACCAACAGACTAAAAACTGACCAAAACTGATCAAAACTGACCTGGAACTGACCTGAAATTGACCAAAAACCAACCAACAGACTAAAAACTGACCAAAACTGATCAAAACTGACCTGGAGCTGACCTGAAATTGACCAAAAACCAACCAACAGACTAAAAACTGACCAAAACTGATCAAAACTTACCTGGAACTGACCTGAAATTGACCAAAGACCAACCAACAGACTAAAAACTGACCAAAACTGATCAAAACTGACCTGGAACCGACCTGAAATTGACCAAAAACCAACATGCAGACTAAAAACTGACCAAAACTGATCAAAACTGACCTGGAACCGACCTGAAATTGACCACAGACCAACCAACAGACAAAAAACTGACCTGGAACTGACCTGAAATTGACCAAAGACCAACCAACAGACTAGAAACAGACCAAAACTGATCAAAACTGACCTGAAATTGACCAAGAACCAACCTACAGACTAAAAACTGACCAAAACTGATCAAATCTGACCTGGAAGTGCCCTGAAATTGACCAAAGACCAACCAACAGACTAGAAACAGACCAAAACTGATCAAAACTGACCTGGAACCGACATGAAATTGACCAATAACCAACCAACAGACTAAAAACTGACCAGAACTGACCTGGAACTGACCTGAAATTGACCAAAGACCAACCAACAGACTAGAAACAGACCAAAACTGATCAAATCTGACCTGGAACTGACCTAAAATTGACGAAAAAACAACCTACAGACTAAAAACTGATCAAAACTGACCTGGAACCGACCTGAAATTGACCAAAAACCAACCAACAGACTAAAAACTGATCAAGACTGGCCTGGAACTGACCTGAAATTGACCACAGACCAACCAACACACTAGAAACAGACCAAAACTGATCAAAACTGACCTGGAACTGACCTGAAATTGACCAAAGACCAACCAACAGACTAAAAACTGACCTGGGACTGCCCTGAAATTGACCAAAAACCAACCTACAGACTAAAAACTGAACAAAACTGATCAAAACTGACCTGGAACTGTCCTGAAATTGACCACAGACCAACCAACAGACTAAAAACTGATCAAGACTGGCCTGGAACTGACCTGAAATTGACCACAGACCAACCAACACACTAGAAACAGACCAAACCTGATCAAAACTGACCTGGAACTGACCTGAAATTGACCAAAGACCAACCAACAGACTAAAAACTGACCTGGAACTGCCCTGAAATTGACCAAAAACCAACCAACAGACTAAAAACTGACCAAAACTGACCTGAAATTGACCAAAAACCAACCTACAGACTAAAAACTGACCAAAACTGACCAAAACTGACCTGGAACTGACCTGAAATTGACCACAGACCAACCAACAGACTAAAAACTGATCAAGACTGGCCTGGAACTGACCTGGAACTGACCTGAAATTGACCAAAGACCAACCAACAGACTAAAAACTGACCTGGAACTGACCTGAAATTGACCAAAAACCAACCTACAGACTAAAAACTGATCAAAACTGACCTGGAACCGACCTGAAATTGACCAAAAACCAACCAACAGACTAAAAACTGATCAAGACTGGCCTGGAACTGACCTGAAATTGACCACAGACCAACCAACACACTAGAAATAGACCAAAACTGATCAAAACTGACCTGGAACTGACCTGAAATTGACCAAAGACCAACCAACAGACTAAAAACTGCCCTGGAACTGCCCTGAAATTGACCAAAAACCAACCTACAGACTAAAAACTGACCAAAACTGACCAAAACTGACCAAAACTGACCTGGAACTGACCTGAAATTGACCACAGACCAACCAACAGACTAAAAACTGATCAAGACTGGCCTGGAACTGACCTGAAATTGACCACAGACCAACCAACAAACTAGAAACAGACCAAAACTGATCGAAACTGACCTGGAACTGACCTGAAATTGACCAAAGACCAACCAACAGACTAAAAACTGACCTGGAACTGCCCTGAAATTGACCAAAAACCAACCTACAGACTAAAAACTGATCAAAACTGACCTGGAACCGACCTGAAATTGACCAAAAACCAACCAACAGACTAAAAACTGATCAAGACTGGCCTGGAACTGACCTGAAATTGACCACAGACCAACCAACACACTAGAAACAGACCAAAACTGATCAAAACTGACCTGGAACCGACCTGAAATTGACCAAAAACCAACCAACAGACTAAAAACTGATCAAGACTGGCCTGGAACTGACCTGAAATTGACCACAGACCAACCAACACACTAGAAACAGACCAAAACTGATCAAAACTGACCTGGAACTGACCTGAAATTGACCAAAGACCAACCAACAGACTAAAAGCTGACCTGGAACTGCCCTGAAATTGACCAAAAACCAACCTACAGACCAAAAAATGATCAAAACTGACCTGGAACCGACCTGAAATTGACCAAAGACCAACCAACAGACTAAAAACTGACCAAAACTGACCTGAAATTGACCAAAAACCAACCAACAGACTAAAAACTGATCAAGACTGGCCTGGAACTGACCTGAAATTGACCAAAGACCAACCAACACACTAGAAACAGACTAAAACTGATCAAAACTGACCTGGAACTGACCTGAAATTGACCAAAGACCAACCAACAGACTAAAAACTGACCTGGAACTGCCCTAGAATTGACCAAAAACCAACCTACAGACTAAAAACTGATCAAAACTGACCTGGAACCGACCTGAAATTGACCAAAAACCAACAAACAGACTAAAAACTGACCAAAACTGACCTGAAATTGACCAAAAACCAACCTACAGACTAAAAACTGACCAAAACTGACCTGGAACTGCCCTTGAATTGACCAAAAACCAACCAACAGACTAAAAACTGACCAAAACTGATCAAAACTGACCTGGAACTGACCTGAAATTGACCAAAGACCAACCAACAGACTAAAAACTGACCTGGAACTGCCCTGAAATTGACCAAAAACCAACCTACAGACTAAAAACTGATCAAAACTGACCTGGAACCGACCTGAAATTGACCAAAAACCAACCAACAGACTAAAAACTGATCAAGACTGGCCTGGAACTGACCTGAAATTGACCACAGACCAACCAACACACTAGAAACAGACCAAAACTGATCAAAACTGACCTGGAACTGACCTGAAATTGACCAAAGACCAACCAACAGACTAAAAACTGACCTGGAACTGCCCTGAAATTGACCAAAAACCAACCTACAGACTAAAAACTGAACAAAACTGATCAAAACTGACCTGGAACTGTCCTGAAATTGACCACAGACCAACCAACAGACTAAAAACTGATCAAGACTGGCCTGGAACTGACCTGAAATTGACCACAGACCAACCAACACACTAGAAACAGACCAAACCTGATCAAAACTGACCTGGAACTGACCTGAAATTGACCAAAGACCAACCAACAGACTAAAAACTGACCTGGAACTGCCCTGAAATTGACCAAAAACCAACCAACAGACTAAAAACTGACCAAAACTGACCTGAAATTGACCAAAAACCAACCTACAGACTAAAAACTGACCAAAACTGACCAAAACTGACCTGGAACTGACCTGAAATTGACCACAGACCAACCAACAGACTAAAAACTGATCAAGACTGGCCTGGAACTGACCTGGAACTGACCAAAGACCAACCAACAGACTAAAAACTGCCCTGGAACTGCCCTGAAATTGACCAAAAACCAACCTACAGACTAAAAACTGACCAAAACTGACCAAAACTGACCTGGAACTGACCTGAAATTGACCACAGACCAACCAACAGACTAAAAACTGATCAAGACTGGCCTGGAACTGACCTGAAATTGACCACAGACCAACCAGCAGACTAGAAACAGACCAAAACTGACCTGGAACTGACCTGAAATTGACCAAAGACCAACCAACAGACTAAAAACTGACCTGGAACTGACCTGAAATTGACCAAAAACCAACCTACAGACTAAAAACTGATCAAAACTGACCTGGAACCGACCTGAAATTGACCAAAAACCAACCAACAGACTAAAAACTGATGAAGACTGGCCTGGAACTGACCTGAAATTGACCACAGACCAACCAACACAGTAGAAACAGACCAAAACTGATCAAAACTGACCTGGAACTGACCTGAAATTGACCAAAGACCAACCAACAGACTAAAAACTGACCTGGAACTGCCCTAGAATTGACCAAAAACAACCTACAGACTAAAAACTGACCAAAACTGACCAAAACTGACCTGGAACTGACCTGAAATTGACCACAGACCAACCAACAGACTAAAAACTGATCAAGACTGGCCTGGAACTGACCTGGAACTGACCTGAAATTGACCAAAGACCAACCAACAGACTAAAAACTGACCTGGAACTGCCCTGAAATTGACCAAAAACCATCCTACAGACTAAAAACTGATCAAAACTCACCTGGAACCGACCTGAAATTGACCAAAAACCAACCAACAGACTAAAAACTGATGAAGACTGGCCTGGAACGGACCTGAAATTGACCACAGACCAACCAACACACTAGAAACAGACCAAAACTGATCAAAACTGACCTGGAACAGACCTGAAATTGACCAAAGACCAACCAACAGACTAAAAACTGACCTGGAACTGCCCTGAAATTGACCAAAAACCAACCTACAGACTAAAAACTGATCAAAACTGACCTGGAACCGACCTGAAATTGACCAAAAACCAACCAACAGACTAAAAACTGACCAAAACTGACCTGAAATTGACCAAAAACCAACCAACAGACTAAAAACTGACCAAAACTGACCTGAAATTGACCAAAAACCAACCTACAGACTAAAAACTGACCAAAACTGACCAAAACTGACCTGGAACTGACCTGAAATTGACCACAGACAAACCAACAGACTAAAAACTGATCAAGACTGGCCTGGAACTGACCTGAAATTGACCACAGACCAACCAACAGACTAGAAACAGACCAAAACTGATCAAAACTGACCTGGAACTGACCTGAAATTGACCAAAGACCAACCAACAGACTAAAAACTGACCTGGAACTGCCCTGAAATTGACCAAAAACCAACCTACAGACTAAAAACTGATCAAAACTGACCTGGAACCGACCTGAAATTGACCAAAAACCAACCAACAGACTAAAAACTGATCAAGACTGGCCTGGAACTGACCTGAAATTGACCACAGACCAACCAACAGACTAAAAACTGATCAAAACTGACCTGAAATTGACCAAAGACCAACCAACAGACTAAAAACTGATCAAAACTGACCTGGAACTGACCTGAAATTGACCAAAGACCAACCAACAGACTAAAAACTGACCAAAACTGACCTGGAACTGACCTGAAATTGACCACAGACCAACCAACACACTAGAAATAGACCAAAACTGATCAAAACTGACCTGGAACTGACCTGAAATTGACCAAAGACCGACCAACAGACTAAAAACTGACCTGGAACTGCCCTGAAATTGACCAAAAACCAACCTACACACTAAAAACTGACCAAAACTGATCGGAACTGACCTGGAACTGACCTGAAATTGACCAAAGACCAACCAACAGACTAAAAACTGACCTGGAACTGACCTGAAATTGACCAAAGACCAACCAACAGACTAAAAACTGACCTGGAACTGCCCTGAAATTGACCAAAAACCAACCTACAGACTAAAAACTGATCAAAACTGACCTGGAACCGACCTGAAATTGACCAAAAACCAACCAACAGACTAAAAACTGATCAAGACTGGCCTGGAACTGACCTGAAATTGACCACAGACCAACCAACACACTAGAAACAGACCAAAACTGATCAAAACTGACCTGGAACCGACCTGAAATTGACCAAAAACCAACCAACAGACTAAAAACTGACCAAAACTGACCTGAAATTGACCAAAAACCAACCTACAGACTAAAAACTGACCAAAACTGACCAAAACTGACCTGGAACTGACCTGAAATTGACCACAGACCAACCAACAGACTAAAAACTGATCAAGACTGGCCTGGAACTGACCTGAAATTGACCACAGACCAACCAACAGACTAGAAACAGACCAAAACTGATCAAAACTGACCTGGAACTGACCTGAAATTGACCAAAAACCAACCTACAGACTAAAAACTGACAAAAACTGATCAAAACTGACCTGGAACCAATCTGAAATTGACCAAAAACCAACCGACAGACTAAAAACCCAAAATTGACCAAAACTGACCTGGAACCAACCTGAAATTGACCAAAAACCAACCAACAGACTAAAAACTGACCAAAACTCTCAAGAAAATTGACCAAAAACCAAACCTACAGACTAAAAAACTGACCAAAACTGATCAAAACTGACCTGGAACTGACCTGAAATTGACCAAAGACCAACCAACAGACTAAAAACTGACCAAAACTGATCAAAACTGACCTGGAACCGACCTGAAATTGACCAAAAACCAACCAACAGACTAAAAACTGATCAAAACTGACCTGGAACTGACCTGAAATTGACCAAAGACCAACCAACAGATTAAAAACTCAAAACTGATCAAAACTGACCTGGAACCGACCTGAAATTGACCAAAAACCAACCAACAGACTAAAAACTGACCAAAACTGGCCTGGAATTGACCAAAACCAACCTACAGACTAAAAATTGAGACCAAACACTGACCAAAACTGACCTGGAACTGACCTGAAATTGACCAAAGACCAACCAACAGACTAAAAACTGATCAAAACTGGCCTGGAACTGACCTGAAATTGACCAAAGACCAACCAACAGACTAGAACAGACCAAAACTGATCAAAACTGACCTGGAACTGACCTGAAATTGACCAAAGACCAACCAACACACTAGAAATAGACCAAAACTGATCAAAACTGACCTAGAACTGACCTGAAATTGACCAAAGACCAACCAACAGACTAAAAACTGATCAAAACTGACCTGGAACTGCCCTGAAATTGACCAAAAACCAACCAACAGACTAAAAACTGACCAAAACTGATCAAAACTGACCTGGAACTGACCTGAAATTGACCAAAAACCAACCAACAGACTAAAAACTGACCAAAACTGACCTGAAACTGACCTGAAACCGACCTGACATTGACCACAGACCAACCAACAGACAAAAAACTGACCTGGAACTGCCCTGAAATTGACCAAAAACCAACCAACAGACTAAAAACAGACCAAAAGTGATCAAAACTGACCTGGAACTCACCTGAAATTGACCAAAGACCAACCTACAGACTAAAAACTGACCAAACTGGCTGGAACTGACCTGAAATTGACCAAAGACCAACCAACAGACTAGACGCCATAACTGATCAAAACTGACCTGGAACTGACCTGAAATTGACCACAGACCAACCAACAGACTAAAAAATTGACCAAAACTGACCTGGAACTGCCTGAAATTGACCAAAGACCAACCTACAGACTAAAAACTGACCAAGAACTGACCTGAAATTGACCAAAGACCAACCAACAGACTAAAAACTGATCAAAACTGACCTGGAACTGACCTGAAATTGACCAAAAACCAACCAACAGACTAAAAACTGACCAAAACTGATCAAAACTGACCTGGAACTGACCTGAAATTGACCAAAAACCAACCATGCAGACTAAAAACTGACCAAAACTGATCAAAACTGACCTGGAACCGACCTGAAATTGACCACAGACCAACCAACAGACAAAAAACTGACCTGGAACTGACCTGAAATTGACCAAAAACCAACCAACAGACTAGAAACAGACCAAAAGTGATCAAAACTGACCTGGAACTCACCTGAAATTGACCAAAGACCAACCAACAGACTAAAAACTGACCAAAACTGACCTGAAATTGACCAAAGACCAACCAACAGACTAATAACTGATCAAAACTGACCTGGAACTGACCTGAAATTAACCACAGACCAACCAACAGACTAAAAACTGACCAAAACTGACCTGGAACTGACCTGAAATTGACCAAAGACCAACCTACAGACTAAAAACTGACCAAAACTGACCTGAAATTGACCTGAAATTGACCAAAAACCAACCAACAGCCTAAAAACTGACCGAACTGACCTGGAACTGACCTGAAATTGACCAAAGACCAACCAACAGACTTAAAACTGACCAAAACTGACCTGGAACTGACCTGAAATTGACCACAGACCAACCAACAGACTAGAAACAGACCAAAACTGATCAAAACTGACCTGGAACTGACCTGAAATTGACCAAAGACCAACCGACAGAATAGGAACAGACCAAAACTGATCAAAACTGACCTGGAACTGACCTGAAATTGACCAAAGACCAACCAACAGACTAAGAAACTGATCAAGACTGGCCTGGAACTGACCTGAAATTGACCACAGACCAACCAACAGACTAGAAACTGACCAAAACTGATCAAAACTGACCTGGAACCGACCTGAAATTGACCAAAGACCAACCAACAGACTAAAAACTGACCAAAACTGACCTGGAACTGACCTGAAATTGACCAAAAACCAACCAACAGACTAAAAACTGACCTGGAATCTCACAGGAAAATTGACCAAAGACCAACCAACAGACTAAAAACTGACCAAAACTGATCAAAACTGACCTGGAACCGACCTGAAATTGACCAAAAACCAACCAACAGACTAAAAACTGACCTGGAACTGACCTGAAATTGACCAAAGACCAACCAACAGACTAGAAACAGACCAAAACTGATCATGAGGAACTGACCTGAAATTGACCAAAGAACCAACCAACAGACTAAAAACTGACCAAAACTGATCAAAACTGACCTGGAACTGCCCTGAAATTGACCAAAGACCAACCAACAGACTAAAAACTGACCAAAACTGACCTGAAATTGACCAAAGGACCAACCAACAGACTAAAAACTGACCAAAACTGACCTGGAACTGACCTGAAATTGACCAAAGACCAACCAACAGACTAAAAACTGACCAAAACTGACCTGGAACTGACCTGAAATTGACCAAAGACCAACCTACAGACTAAAAACTGACCAAAACTCACCTGAAACTGACCTGAAATTGACCAAAAACCAACCAACAGACTAAAAACTGACCTGGAACTGCCCTGAAATTGACCAAAGACCAACCAACAGACTAAAAACTGACCAAAACTGACCAAAACTGACCTGGAACTGACCTGAAATTGACCAAAGACCAACCAACAGACATAGGAACAGACCAAAACTGATCAAAACTGACCTGGAACTGACCTGAAATTGACCAAAGACCAACCAACAGACTAGAAACTGATCAAAACTGACCTGGAACTGACCTGAAATTGACCAAAAACCAACCAACAGACTAGAAACTGACCAAAACTGATCAAAACTGACCTGGAACTGACCTGAAATTGACCAAAGACCAACCAACAGACTAAAAACTGACCAAAACTGATCAAAACTGACCTGGAACTGACCTGAAATTGACCAAAGACCAACCAACAGACTAAAAACTGACCAAAACTGATCAAAACTGACCTGGAACTGACCTGAAATTGACCAAAAACCAACCAACAGACTAAAAACTGACCGGAACTGCCTGAAATTGACCAAAACCAACCTACAGACTAAAAACTGATCAAAACTGACCTGGAACTGACCTGAAATTGACCAAAAACCAACCAACTGACTAAAAACTGACCAAAACTGATCAAAACTGACCTGGAATTGACCTGAAATTGACCAAAAACCAACCAACAGACTAAAAACTGACCAAAACTGATCAAAACTGACCTGGAACTGACCTGAAATTGACCAAAGACCAACCAACAGACTAAAAACAGACCAAAACTGATCAAAACTGACCTGGAACTGACCTGAAATTGACCAAAGACCAACCTACAGACTAAAAACTGACCAAAACTGGCCTGGAACTGACCTGAAATTGACCAAAGACCAACCAACAGACTACAAAAACTGATCAAAACTGACCTGGAACTGACCTGAAATTGACCAAAGACCAACCAACAGACTAAAAACTGACCAAAACTGACCTGGAACTGACCTGAAATTGACCAAAGACCAACCGACAGAATAGGAACAGACCAAAACTGATCAAAACTGACCTGGAACTGACCTGAAATTGACCAAAGACCAACCAACAGACTAAAAACTGATCAAGACTGGCCTGGAACTGACCTGAAATTGACCACAGACCAACCAACAGACTAAAAACTGACCAAAACTGACCAAAACTGACCTGAAATTGACCAAACCAACCAACAGACTAAACTGGAACTGACCTGAAATTGACCAAAGCCCAACCAACAGACTAAAAACTGACCAAAACTGATCAAAACTGACCTGGAACTGACCTGAAATTGACCAAAAACCAACCAACAGACTAAAAACTGACCAAAACTGATCAAAACTGACCTGGAGCTGACCTGAAATTGACCAAAGACCAACCAACAGACTAAAAACTGACCAAAACTGATCAAAACTGACCTGGAACCGACCTGAAATTGACCAAAAACCAACCTGCAGACTAAAAACTGACCAAAACTGATCAAAACTGACCTGGAACTGACCTGAAATTGACCAAAGACCAACCAACAGACAAAAAACTGACCTGGAACTGACCTGAAATTGACCAAAGACCAACCAACAGACTAAAAACAGACCAAAACTGGATCAAAACTGACCTGAAATTGACCAAAAACCAACCTACAGACTAAAAACTGACCAAAACTGACCTGGAACCGACCTGAAATTGACCAAAAACCAACCAACAGACTAGAAACAGACCAAAACTGATCAAAACTGACCTGGAACTGACCTGAAATTGACCAAGACCAACCAACACTAGAAACAGACCAAAACTGATCAAAACTGACCTGGAACTGACCTGAAATTGACCAAAGACCAACCAACAGACTAAAAACTGACCAAAACTGAAAACCTGAAATTGACCAAAAACCAACCAACAGACTAAAAACAGACCAAAACTGATCAAAACTGACCTGGAACCGACCTGAAATTGACCAAAAACCAACCAACAGACTAAAAACTGATCAAGACTGGCCTGGAACTGACCTGAAATTGACCACAGACCAACCAACACACTAGAAACAGACCAAAACTGATCAAAACTGACCTGGAACTGACCTGAAATTGACCAAAGACCAACCAACAGACTAAAAACTGACCTGGAACTGCCCTGAAATTGACCAAAAACCAACCTACAGACTAAAAACTGACCAAAACTGACCTGGAACCGACCTGAAATTGACCAAAAACCAACCAACAGACTAAAAACTGACCAAGACTGACCTGGAACTGACCTGAAATTGACCAAAAACCAACCAACAGACTAAAAAACTGATCAAAACTGACCTGGAACTGACCTGAAATTGACCAAAAACCAACCAACAGACTAAAAACTGTTACCAACCAACTGACTCAAAACTGACCTGGAACTGACCTGAAATTGACCAAAAACCAACCAACAGACTAAAAAAAACTGACCAAAACTGACCTGGAACTGACCTGAAATTGACCAAAGACCAACCAACAGACTAAAAACTGATCAAGACTGGCCTAACTGACCTGGAACTGACCTGAAATTGACCAAAGACCAACCAACAGACTAAAAACTGACCTAAAACTGACCTGAAATTGACCAAAAACCAACCTACAGACTAAAAACTGACCAAAACTGACCAAAACTGACCTGGAACTGACCTGAAATTGACCAAAAGACCAACCAACAGACTAAAAACTGATCAAGACTGGCCTGGAACTGACCTGAAATTGACCACAGACCAACCAACAGACTAGAAACAGACCAAAACTGATCAAAACTGACCTGGAACTGACCTGAAATTGACCAAAGACCAACCAACAGACTAAACCAGAAATAGACCAAAACTGATCAAAACTGACCTGGAACTGACCTGAAATTGACCAAAGACCAACCAACAGACTAAAAACTGATCAAGACTGGCCTGGAACTGCCCTGAAATTGACCAAAAACCAACCTACAGACAGACCAAAACTGACCAAAACTGACCTGGAACTGAC
The DNA here is from genome assembly GCA_946959425.1 of Argyrosomus regius. NCBI lineage: Eukaryota > Metazoa > Chordata > Actinopteri > Sciaenidae > Argyrosomus > Argyrosomus regius. Next base: position 27,074,132 of record OX336894.1, read on the forward strand.
CTGAAATTGACCAAAGACCAACCAACAGACTAAAAACTGACCTGGAACTGACCTGAAATTGACCAAAAACCAACCTACAGACTAAAAACTGATCAAAACTGACCTGGAACTGACCTGAAATTGACCAAAAACCAACCAACAGACTAAAAACTGACCAAAACTGATCAAAACTGACCTGGAACTGACCTGAAATTGACCACAGACCAACCAACAGACTAGAAACAGACCAAAACTGATCAAGACTGGCCTGGAACTGACCTGAAATTGACCAAAGACCAACCAACAGACTAGAAACAGACCAAAACTGATCAAAACTGACCTGGAACTGACCTGAAATTGACCAAAGACCAACCAACACACTAGAAATAGACCAAAACTGATCAAAACTGACCTAGAACTGACCTGAAATTGACCAAAGACCAACCAACAGACTAAAAACTGACCTGGAACTGCCCTGAAATTGACCAAAAACCAACCTACAGACCAAAAACTGACCAAAACTGACCTGGAACCGACCTGAAATTGACCAAAAACCAACCAACAGACTAAAAACTGACCAAAACTGACCTGAAATTGACCAAAAACCAACCTACAGACTAAAAACTGATCAAAACTGACCTGGAACTGACCTGAAATTGACCAAAAACCAACCAACAGACTAAAAACAGACCAAAACTGATCAAAACTGACCTGGAACTGACCTGAAATTGACCAAAGACCAACCAACAGACTAAAAACTGATCAAAACTGACCTGGAACTGACCTGAAATTGACCAAAAACCAACCAACAGACTAAAAACTGACCAAAACTGACCTGAAATTGACCAAAAACCAACCAACAGACAAAAAACTGACCAAAACTGACCTGAAACTGACCTGAAATTGACCAAAAACCAACCTACAGACTAAAAACTGACCAAAACTGACCTGGAACTGACCTGAAATTGACCAAAAACCAACCAACAGACTAAAAACTGACCAAAACTGACCAAAACTGACCTGGAACTGACCTGAAATTGACCAAAGACCAACCAACAGACTAAAAACTGACCTGGAACTGCCCTGAAATTGACCAAAAACCAACCTACAGACTAAAAACTGATCAAAACTGACCTGGAACCGACCTGAAATTGACCAAAAACCAACCAACAGACTAAAAACTGATGAAGACTGGCCTGGAACTGACCTGAAATTGACCACAGACCAACCAACACACTAGAAACAGACCAAAACTGATCAAAACTGACCTGGAACTGACCTGAAATTGACCAAAGACCAACCAACAGACTAAAAACTGACCTGGAACTGCCCTGAAATTGACCAAAAACCAACCTACAGACTAAAAACTGACCAAAACTGACCAAAACTGACCTGGAACTGACCTGAAATTGACCACAGACCAACCAACAGACTAAAAACTGATCAAGACTGGCCTGGAACTGACCTGAAATTGACCACAGACCAACCAACAGACTAGAAACAGACCAAAACTGATCAAAACTGACCTGGAACTGACCTGAAATTGACCAAAGACCAACCAACACACTAGAAATAGACCAAAACTGATCAAAACTGACCTAGAACTGACCTGAAATTGACCAAAGACCAACCAACAGACTAAAAACTGACCTGGAACTGCCCTGAGAATTGACCAAAAACCAACCTACAGACTAAAAACTGACCAAAACTGACCAAAACTGACCTGGAACTGACCTGAAATTGACCACAGACCAACCAACAGACTAAAAACTGATCAAGACTGGCCTGGAACTGACCTGAAATTGACCACAGACCAACCAACAGACTAGAAACAGACCAAAACTGATCAAAACTGACCTGGAACTGACCTGAAATTGACCAAAGACCAACCAACACACTAGAAATAGACCAAAACTGATCAAAACTGACCTAGAACTGACCTGAAATTGACCAAAAACCAACCAACAGACTAAAAACTGACCAAAACTGACCTGGAACTGCCCTGAAATTGACCAAAAACCAACCAACAGACTAAAAACTGACCAAAACTGATCAAAACTGACCTGGAACTGACCTGAAATTGACCAAAGACCAACCAACAGACTAAAAACTGATCAAGACTGGCCTGGAACTGACCTGAAATTGACCACAGACCAACCAACAGACTAGAAACAGACCAAAACTGATCAAAACTGACCTGGAACTGACCTGAAATTGACCAAAGACCAACCAACACACTAGAAATAGACCAAAACTGATCAAAACTGACCTAGAACTGACCTGAAATTGACCAAAGACCAACCAACACACTAAAAACTGACCTGGAACTGCCCTGAAATTGACCAAAAACCAACCTACAGACTAAAAACTGACCAATACTGACCTGGAACCGACCTGAAATTGACCAAAAACCAACCAACAGACTAAAAACTGACCAAAACTGACCTGAAATTGACCAAAAACCAACCTACAGACTAAAAACTGACCAAAACTGACCTGGAACTGCCCTGAAATTGACCAAAAACCAACCAACAGACTAAAAACTGACCAAAACTGATCAAAACTGACCTGGAACTGACCTGAAATTGACCAAAGACCAACCAACAGACTAAAAACTGACCAAAACTGACCTGGAACTGACCTGAAATTGACCAAAGACCAACCAACAGATTAAAAACTGATCAAAACTGACCTGGAACTGACCTGGAACTGACCTGAAATTGACCAAAGACCAACCAACAGACTAAAAACTGACCTGGAACTGCCCTGAAATTGACCAAAAACCAACCTACAGACTAAAAACTGACCAAAACTGACCTGGAACCGACCTGAAATTGACCAAAAACCAACCAACAGACTAAAAAACTGACCAAAACTGACCTGAAATTGACCAAAAACAAACCTACAGACTAAAAACTGACCAAAACTGACCTGGAACTGCCCTGAAATTGACCAAAAACCAACCAACAGACTAAAAACTGACCAAAACTGATCAAAACTGACCTGGAACTGACCTGAAATTGACCAAAGACCAACCAACAGACTAAAAACTGACCAAAACTGACCTGGAACTGACCTGAAATTGACCAAAGACCAACCAACAGATTAAAAACTGATCAAAACTGACCTGGAACCGACCTGAAATTGACCAAAAACCAACCAACAGACTAAAAACTGACCAAAACTGACCTGAAATTGACCAAAAACCAACCTACAGACTAAAAACTGACCAAAACTGACCAAAACTGACCTGGAACTGACCTGAAATTGACCACAGACCAACCAACAGACTAAAAACTGATCAAGACTGGCCTGGAACTGACCTGAAATTGACCACAGACCAACCAGCAGACTAGAAACAGACCAAAACTGACCTGGAACTGACCTGAAATTGACCAAAGACCAACTTACAGACTAAAAACTGACCAAAACTGACCTGAAATTGACCAAAGACCAACCAACAGACTAATAACTGATCAAAACTGACCTGGAACTGACCTGAAATTGACCACAGACCAACCAACAGACTAAAAACTGACCAAAACTGACCTGGAACTGACCTGAAATTGACCAAAGACCAACCGACAGAATAGGAACAGACCAAAACTGATCAAAACTGACCTGGAACTGACCTGAAATTGACCAAAGACCAACCAACAGACTAGAAACTGATCAAGACTGGCCTGGAACTGACCTGAAATTGACCACAGACCAACCAACAGACTAGAAACAGACCAAAACTTATCAAAACTGACCTGGAACTGACCTGAAATTGACCAAAGCCCAACCAACAGACTAAAAACTGACCAAAACTGATCAAAACTGACCTGGAACTGACCTGAAATTGACCAAAAACCAACCAACAGACTAAAAACTGACCAAAACTGATCAAAACTGACCTGGAACTGACCTGAAATTGACCAAAAACCAACCAACAGACTAAAAACTGACCAAAACTGATCAAAACTTACCTGGAACTGACCTGAAATTGACCAAAGACCAACCAACAGACTAAAAACTGACCAAAACTGATCAAAACTGACCTGGAACCGACCTGAAATTGACCAAAAACCAACATGCAGACTAAAAAACTGACCAAAACTGATCAAAACTGACCTGGAACCGACCTGAAATTGACCACAGACCAACCAACAGACAAAAAACTGACCTGGAACTGACCTGAAATTGACCAAAGACCAACCAACAGACTAGAAACAGACCAAAACTGATCAAAACTGACCTGAAATTGACCAAGAACCAACCTACAGACTAAAAACTGACCAAAACTGATCAAATCTGACCTGGAAGTGCCCTGAAATTGACCAAAGACCAACCAACAGACTAGAAACAGACCAAAACTGATCAAAACTGACCTGGAACCGACATGAAATTGACCAATAACCAACCAACAGACTAAAAACTGACCAGAACTGACCTGGAACTGACCTGAAATTGACCAAAGACCAACCAACAGACTAGAAACAGACCAAAACTGATCAAATCTGACCTGGAACTGACCTAAAATTGACGAAAAAACAACCTACAGACTAAAAACTGATCAAAACTGACCTGGAACCGACCTGAAATTGACCAAAAACCAACCAAAAGACTAAAAACTGATCAAGACTGGCCTGGAACTGACCTGAAATTGACCACAGACCAACCAACACACTAGAAACAGACCAAAACTGATCAAAACTGACCTGGAACTGACCTGAAATTGACCAAAGACCAACCAACAGACTAAAAACTGACCTGGAACTGCCCTGAAATTGACCAAAAACCAACCTACAGACTAAAAACTGAACAAAACTGATCAAAACTGACCTGGAACTGTCCTGAAATTGACCACAGACCAACCAACAGACTAAAAACTGATCAAGACTGGCCTGGAACTGACCTGAAATTGACCACAGACCAACCAACACACTAGAAACAGACCAAACCTGATCAAAACTGACCTGGAACTGACCTGAAATTGACCAAAGACCAACCAACAGACTAAAAACTGACCTGGAACTGCCCTGAAATTGACCAAAAACCAACCAACAGACTAAAAACTGACCAAAACTGACCTGAAATTGACCAAAAACCAACCTACAGACTAAAAAACTGACCAAAACTGACCAAAACTGACCTGGAACTGACCTGAAATTGACCACAGACCAACCAACAGACTAAAAACTGATCAAGACTGGCCTGGAACTGACCTGGAACTGACCTGAAATTGACCAAAGACCAACCAACAGACTAAAAACTGACCTGGAACTGACCTGAAATTGACCAAAAACCAACCTACAGACTAAAAACTGATCAAAACTGACCTGGAACCGACCTGAAATTGACCAAAAACCAACCAACAGACTAAAAACTGATCAAGACTGGCCTGGAACTGACCTGAAATTGACCACAGACCAACCAACACACTAGAAATAGACCAAAACTGATCAAAACTGACCTGGAACTGACCTGAAATTGACCAAAGACCAACCAACAGACTAAAAACTGCCCTGGAACTGCCCTGAAATTGACCAAAAACCAACCTACAGACTAAAAACTGACCAAAACTGACCAAAACTGACCAAAACTGACCTGGAACTGACCTGAAATTGACCACAGACCAACCAACAGACTAGAAACAGACCAAAACTGATCAAAACTGACCTGGAACTGACCTGAAATTGACCAAAGACCAACCAACAGACTAAAAACTGATCAAGACTGGCCTGGAACTGACCTGAAATTGACCACAGACCAACCAACACACTAGAAACAGACCAAAACTGATCAAAACTGACCTGGAACTGACCTGAAATTGACCAAAGACCAACCAACAGACTAAAAGCTGACCTGGAACTGCCCTGAAATTGACCAAAAACCAACCTACAGACCAAAAAATGATCAAAACTGACCTGGAACCGACCTGAAATTGACCAAAGACCAACCAACAGACTAAAAACTGACCAAAACTGACCTGAAATTGACCAAAAACCAACCAACAGACTAAAAACTGATCAAGACTGGCCTGGAACTGACCTGAAATTGACCAAAGACCAACCAACACACTAGAAACAGACTAAAACTGATCAAAACTGACCTGGAACTGACCTGAAATTGACCAAAGACCAACCAACAGACTAAAAACTGACCTGGAACTGCCCTAGAATTGACCAAAAACCAACCTACAGACTAAAAACTGATCAAAACTGACCTGGAACCGACCTGAAATTGACCAAAAACCAACAAACAGACTAAAAACTGACCAAAACTGACCTGAAATTGACCAAAAACCAACCTACAGACTAAAAACTGACCAAAACTGACCTGGAACTGCCCTTGAATTGACCAAAAACCAACCAACAGACTAAAAACTGACCAAAACTGATCAAAACTGACCTGGAACTGACCTGAAATTGACCAAAGACCAACCAACAGACTAAAAACTGACCTAAAACTGACCTGAAATTGACCAAAAACCAACCTACAGACTAAAAACTGACCAAAACTGACCAAAACTGACCTGGAACTGACCTGAAATTGACCACAGACCAACCAACAGACTAAAAACTGATCAAGACTGGCCTGGAACTGACCTGAAATTGACCACAGACCAACCAGCAGACTAGAAACAGACCAAAACTGACCTGGAACTGACCTGAAATTGACCAAAGACCAACCAACAGACTAAAAACTGACCTGGAACTGACCTGAAATTGACCAAAAACCAACCTACAGACTAAAAACTGATCAAAACTGACCTGGAACCGACCTGAAATTGACCAAAAACCAACCAACAGACTAAAAACTGATGAAGACTGGCCTGGAACTGACCTGAAATTGACCACAGACCAACCAACACAGTAGAAACAGACCAAAACTGATCAAAACTGACCTGGAACTGACCTGAAATTGACCAAAGACCAACCAACAGACTAAAAACTGACCTGGAACTGCCCTAGAATTGACCAAAAACAACCTACAGACTAAAAACTGACCAAAACTGACCAAAACTGACCTGGAACTGACCTGAAATTGACCACAGACCAACCAACAGACTAAAAACTGATCAAGACTGGCCTGGAACTGACCTGGAACTGACCTGAAATTGACCAAAGACCAACCAACAGACTAAAAACTGACCTGGAACTGCCCTGAAATTGACCAAAAACCATCCTACAGACTAAAAACTGATCAAAACTCACCTGGAACCGACCTGAAATTGACCAAAAACCAACCAACAGACTAAAAACTGATGAAGACTGGCCTGGAACGGACCTGAAATTGACCACAGACCAACCAACACACTAGAAACAGACCAAAACTGATCAAAACTGACCTGGAACAGACCTGAAATTGACCAAAGACCAACCAACAGACTAAAAACTGACCTGGAACTGCCCTGAAATTGACCAAAAACCAACCTACAGACTAAAAACTGATCAAAACTGACCTGGAACCGACCTGAAATTGACCAAAAACCAACCAACAGACTAAAAAACTGACCAAAACTGACCTGAAATTGACCAAAAACCAACCAACAGACTAAAAACTGACCAAAACTGACCTGAAATTGACCAAAAACCAACCTACAGACTAAAAACTGACCAAAACTGACCAAAACTGACCTGGAACTGACCTGAAATTGACCACAGACAAACCAACAGACTAAAAACTGATCAAGACTGGCCTGGAACTGACCTGAAATTGACCACAGACCAACCAACAGACTAGAAACAGACCAAAACTGATCAAAACTGACCTGGAACTGACCTGAAATTGACCAAAGACCAACCAACAGACTAAAAACTGACCTGGAACTGCCCTGAAATTGACCAAAAACCAACCTACAGACTAAAAACTGATCAAAACTGACCTGGAACCGACCTGAAATTGACCAAAAACCAACCAACAGACTAAAAACTGATGAAGACTGGCCTGGAACTGACCTGAAATTGACCACAGACCAACCAACACAGTAGAAACAGACCAAAACTGATCAAAACTGACCTGGAACTGACCTGAAATTGACCAAAGACCAACCAACAGACTAAAAACTGACCTGGAACTGCCCTAGAATTGACCAAAGAACAACCTACAGACTAAAAACTGACCAAAACTGACCAAAACTGACCTGGAACTGACCTGAAATTGACCACAGACCAACCAACAGACTAAAAACTGATCAAGACTGGCCTGGAACTGACCTGGAACTGACCTGAAATTGACCAAAGACCAACCAACAGACTAAAAACTGACCTGGAACTGCCCTGAAATTGACCAAAAACCATCCTACAGACTAAAAACTGATCAAAACTCACCTGGAACCGACCTGAAATTGACCAAAAACCAACCAACAGACTAAAAACTGATGAAGACTGGCCTGGAACGGACCTGAAATTGACCACAGACCAACCAACACACTAGAAACAGACCAAAACTGATCAAAACTGACCTGGAACAGACCTGAAATTGACCAAAGACCAACCAACAGACTAAAACAAAACTGACCTGGAACTGCCCTGAAATTGACCAAAAACCAACCTACAGACTAAAAACTGATCAAAACTGACCTGGAACCGACCTGAAATTGACCAAAAACCAACCAACAGACTAAAAACTGACCAAAACTGACCTGAAATTGACCAAAAACCAACCAACAGACTAAAAACTGACCAAAACTGACCTGAAATTGACCAAAAACCAACCTACAGACTAAAAACTGACCAAAACTGACCAAAACTGACCTGGAACTGACCTGAAATTGACCACAGACAAACCAACAGACTAAAAACTGATCAAGACTGGCCTGGAACTGACCTGAAATTGACCACAGACCAACCAACAGACTAGAAACAGACCAAAACTGATCAAAACTGACCTGGAACTGACCTGAAATTGACCAAAGACCAACCAACAGACTAAAAACTGACCTGGAACTGCCCTGAAATTGACCAAAAACCAACCTACAGACTAAAAACTGATCAAAACTGACCTGGAACCGACCTGAAATTGACCAAAAACCAACCAACAGACTAAAAACTGATCAAGACTGGCCTGGAACTGACCTGAAATTGACCACAGACCAACCAACAGACTAAAAACTGATCAAAACTGACCTGAAATTGACCAAAGACCAACCAACAGACTAAAAACTGATCAAAACTGACCTGGAACTGACCTGAAATTGACCAAAGACCAACCAACAGACTAAAAACTGACCAAAACTGACCTGGAACTGACCTGAAATTGACCACAGACCAACCAACACACTAGAAATAGACCAAAACTGATCAAAACTGACCTGGAACTGACCTGAAATTGACCAAAGACCGACCAACAGACTAAAAACTGACCTGGAACTGCCCTGAAATTGACCAAAAACCAACCTACACACTAAAAACTGACCAAAACTGATCGGAACTGACCTGGAACTGACCTGAAATTGACCAAAGACCAACCAACAGACTAAAAACTGACCTGGAACTGACCTGAAATTGACCAAAGACCAACCAACAGACTAAAAACTGACCTGGAACTGCCCTGAAATTGACCAAAAACCAACCTACAGACTAAAAACTGATCAAAACTGACCTGGAACCGACCTGAAATTGACCAAAAACCAACCAACAGACTAAAAACTGATCAAGACTGGCCTGGAACTGACCTGAAATTGACCACAGACCAACCAACACACTAGAAACAGACCAAAACTGATCAAAACTGACCTGGAACCGACCTGAAATTGACCAAAAACCAACCAACAGACTAAAAACTGACCAAAACTGACCTGAAATTGACCAAAAACCAACCTACAGACTAAAAACTGACCAAAACTGACCAAAACTGACCTGGAACTGACCTGAAATTGACCACAGACCAACCAACAGACTAAAAACTGATCAAGACTGGCCTGGAACTGACCTGAAATTGACCACAGACCAACCAACAGACTAGAAACAGACCAAAACTGATCAAAACTGACCTGGAACTGACCTGAAATTGACCAAAGACCAACCAACAGACTAAAAACTGACCTGGAACTGCCCTGAAATTGACCAAAAACCAACCTACAGACTAAAAACTGACCAAAACTGACCTGGAACCGACCTGAAATTGACCAAAAACCAACCAACAGACTAAAAACTGACCAAAACTGACCTGAAATTGACCAAAAACAAACCTACAGACTAAAAACTGACCAAAACTGACCTGGAACTGCCCTGAAATTGACCAAAAACCAACCAACAGACTAAAAACTGACCAAAACTGATCAAAACTGACCTGGAACTGACCTGAAATTGACCAAAGACCAACCAACAGACTAAAAACTGACCAAAACTGACCTGGAACTGACCTGAAATTGACCAAAGACCAACCAACAGATTAAAAACTGATCAAAACTGACCTGGAACCGACCTGAAATTGACCAAAAACCAACCAACAGACTAAAAACTGACCAAAACTGACCTGAAATTGACCAAAAACCAACCTACAGACTAAAAAACTGACCAAAACTGACCAAAACTGACCTGGAACTGACCTGAAATTGACCACAGACCAACCAACAGACTAAAAACTGATCAAGACTGGCCTGGAACTGACCTGAAATTGACCACAGACCAACCAACAGACTAGAAACAGACCAAAACTGATCAAAACTGACCTGGAACTGACCTGAAATTGACCAAAGACCAACCAACACACTAGAAATAGACCAAAACTGATCAAAACTGACCTAGAACTGACCTGAAATTGACCAAAGACCAACCAACAGACTAAAAACTGACCTGGAACTGCCCTGAAATTGACCAAAAACCAACCAACAGACTAAAAACTGACCAAAACTGACCTGAAATTGACCAAAAACCAACCTACAGACTAAAAACTAACCAAAACTGACCTGGAACTGCCCTGAAATTGACCAAAAACCAACCAACAGACTAAAAACTGACCAAAACTGACCTGAAATTGACCAAAAACAAACCTACAGACTAAAAACTGACCAAAACTGACCTGGAACTGCCCTGAAATTGACCAAAAACCAACCAACAGACTAAAAACTGACCAAAACTGATCAAAACTGACCTGGAACTGACCTGAAATTGACCAAAGACCAACCAACAGACTAAAAACTGACCAAAACTGACCTGGAACTGACCTGAAATTGACCAAAGACCAACCAACAGATTAAAAACTGATCAAAACTGACCTGGAACCGACCTGAAATTGACCAAAAACCAACCAACAGACTAAAAACTGACCAAAACTGACCTGAAATTGACCAAAAACCAACCTACAGACTAAAAACTGACCAAAACTGACCAAAACTGACCTGGAACTGACCTGAAATTGACCACAGACCAACCAACAGACTAAAAACTGATCAAGACTGGCCTGGAACTGACCTGAAATTGACCACAGACCAACCAGCAGACTAGAAACAGACCAAAACTGACCTGGAACTGACCTGAAATTGACCAAAGACCAACCAACAGACTAAAAACTGACCTGGAACTGACCTGAAATTGACCAAAAACCAACCTACAGACTAAAAACTGATCAAAACTGACCTGGAACCGACCTGAAATTGACCAAAAACCAACCAACAGACTAAAAACTGATGAAGACTGGCCTGGAACTGACCTGAAATTGACCACAGACCAACCAACACAGTAGAAACAGACCAAAACTGATCAAAACTGACCTGGAACTGACCTGAAATTGACCAAAGACCAACCAACAGACTAAAAACTGACCTGGAACTGCCCTAGAATTGACCAAAAACAACCTACAGACTAAAAACTGACCAAAACTGACCAAAACTGACCTGGAACTGACCTGAAATTGACCACAGACCAACCAACAGACTAAAAACTGATCAAGACTGGCCTGGAACTGACCTGAAATTGACCACAGACCAACCAACAGACTAGAAACAGACCAAAACTGATCAAAACTGACCTGGAACTGACCTGAAATTGACCAAAGACCAACCAACACACTAGAAATAGACCAAAACTGATCAAAACTGACCTAGAACTGACCTGAAATTGACCAAAGACCAACCAACAGACTAAAAACTGACCTGGAACTGCCCTAGAATTGACCAAAAACAACCTACAGACTAAAAACTGACCAAAACTGACCAAAACTGACCTGGAACTGACCTGAAATTGACCACAGACCAACCAACAGACTAAAAACTGATCAAGACTGGCCTGGAACTGACCTGAAATTGACCACAGACCAACCAACAGACTAGAAACAGACCAAAACTGATCAAAACTGACCTGGAACTGACCTGAAATTGACCAAAGACCAACCAACACACTAGAAATAGACCAAAACTGATCAAAACTGACCTAGAACTGACCTGAAATTGACCAAAAACCAACCTACAGACTAAAAACTGACCAAAACTGACCTGGAACTGCCCTGAAATTGACCAAAAACCAACCAACAGACTAAAAACTGACCAAAACTGATCAAAACTGACCTGGAACTGACCTGAAATTGACCAAAGACCAACCAACAGACTAAAAACTGATCAAGACTGGCCTGGAACTGACCTGAAATTGACCACAGACCAACCAACAGACTAGAAACAGACCAAAACTGATCAAAACTGACCTGGAACTGACCTGAAATTGACCAAAGACCAACCAACACACTAGAAATAGACCAAAACTGATCAAAACTGACCTAGAACTGACCTGAAATTGACCAAAGACCAACCAACACACTAAAAACTGACCTGGAACTGCCCTGAAATTGACCAAAAACCAACCTACAGACTAAAAAACTGACCAAAACTGACCTGGAACTGACCTGAAATTGACCAAAGACCAACCAACAGACTAAAAACTGACCAAAACTGACCTGGAACTGACCTGAAATTGACCAAAGACCAACCAACAGACTAAAAACTGACTTGGAACTGCCCTGAAATTGACCAAAAACCAACCTACAGACTAAAAACTGATCAAAACTGACCTGGAACCGACCTGAAATTGACCAAAAACCAACCAACAGACTAAAAACTGATCAAGACTGGCCTGGAACTGACCTGAAATTGACCACAGACCAACCAACACACTAGAAACAGACCAAAACTGATCAAAACTGACCTGGAACTGCCCTGAAATTGACCAAAAACCAACCTACAGACTAAAAACTGACCAAAACTGACCTGAGATTGACCAAAGACCAACCACCAGACTAAAAACTGACCAAAACTGATCAAAACTGACCTGGAACTGTCCTGAAATTGACCAAAGACCAACCAACAGACTAAAAAACTGATCAAGACTGGCCTGGAACTGACCTGAAATTAACCACAGACCAACCAACAGACTAGAAACAGACCAAAACTGATCAAAACTGACCTGGAACTGACCTGAAATTGACCAAAGACCAACCAACAGACTAAAAACTGACCTGGAACTACCCTGAAATTGACCAAAAACCAACCTACAGACTAAAAACTGATCAAAACTGACCTGGAACCGACCTGAAATTGACCAAAAACCAACCAACAGACTAAAAACTGATCAAGACTGGCCCGGAACTGACCTGAAATTGACCACAGACCAACCAACACACTAGAAACAGACCAAAACTGATCAAAACTGACCTGGAACTGACCTGAAATTGACCAAAGACCAACCAACAGACTAAAAACTGATCAAGACTGGCCTGGAAGTGACCTGAAATTGACCACAGACCAACCAACACACTAGAAACAGACCAAAACTGATCAAACCTGACCTGGAACTGACCTGAAATTGACCAAAGACCAACCAACAGACTAAAAACTGACTTGGAACTGCCCTGAAATTGACCAAAAACCAACCTACAGACTAAAAACTGATCAAAACTGACCTGGAACCGACCTGAAATTGACCAAAAACCAACCAACAGACTAAAAACTGATCAAGACTGGCCTGGAACTGACCTGAAATTGACCACAGACCAACCAACAGACTAGAAACAGACCAAAACTGATCAAAACTGACCTGGAACTGACCTGAAATTGACCAAAAACCAACCAACAGACTAAAAACTGACCAAAACTGACCTGAAATTGACCAAAAACCAACCTACAGACTAAAAACTGATCAAAACTGACCTGGAACTGACCTGAAATTGACCAAAGACCAACCAACAGACTAAAAACTGACCAAAACTGACCTGGAACTGACCTGAAATTGACCACAGACCAACCAACACACTAGAAATAGACCAAAACTGATCAAAGCTGACCTGGAACTGACCTGAAATTGACCAAAAACCAACCAACAGACTAAAAACTGATCAAGACTGGCCTGGAACTGACCTGAAATTGACCACAGACCAACCAACACACTAGAAATAGACCAAAACTGATCAAAACTGACCTGGAACTGACCTGAAATTGACCAAAGACCAACCAACAGACTAAAAACTGACCTGAAACTGCCCTGAAATTGACCAAAAACCAACCTACAGACTAAAAACTGACCAAAACTGACCAAAACTGACCTGGAACTGACCTGAAATTGACCACAGACCAACCAACAGACTAAAAACTGATCAAAACTGACCTGGAACTGCCCTGAAATTGACCACAGACCAACCAGCAGACTAGAAACAGACCAAAACTGATCAAAACTGACCTGGAACTGACCTGAAATTGACCAAAAACCAACCTACAGACTAAAAACTGACCAAAACTGACCAAAACTGACCTGGAACTGACCTGAAATTGACCACAGACCAACCAACAGACTAAAAACTGATCAAGACTGGCCTGGAACTGACCTGGAACTGACCTGAAATTGACCAAAAACCAACCTACAGACTAAAAACTGACCAAAACTGACCAAAACTGACCTGGAACTGACCTGAAATTGACCACAGACCAACCAACAGACTAAAAACTGACCTGGAACTGCCCTAGAATTGACCAAAAACCAACCTACAGACTAAAAACTGACCAAAACTGACCAAAACTGACCTGGAACTGACCTGAAATTGACCACAGACCAACCAACAGACTAAAAACTGATCAAGACTGGCCTGGAACTGACCTGGAACTGACCTGAAATTGACCAAAGACCAACCAACAGACTAAAAACTGACCTGGAACTGACCTGAAATTGACCAAAAACCAACCAACAGACTAAAAACTGACCTGGAACTGCCCTGAAATTGACCACAGACCAACCAACAGACTAAAAACTGATCAAGACTGGCCTGGAACTGACCTGAAATTGACCACAGACCAACCAACAGACTAGAAACAGACCAAAACTGATCGAAACTGACCTGGAACTGACCTGAAATTGACCAAAGACCAACCAACAGACTAAAAACTGACCTGGAACTGCCCTGAAATTGACCAAAAACCAACCTACAGACTAAAAACTGATCAAAACTGACCTGGAACCGACCTGAAATTGACCAAAAACCAACCAACAGACTAAAAACTGATCAAGACTGGCCTGGAACTGACCTGAAATTGACCACAGACCAACCAACACACTAGAAACAGACCAAAACTGATCAAAACTGACCTGGAACCGACCTGAAATTGACCAAAAACCAACCTACAGACTAAAAAACTGACCAAAACTGACCAAAACTGACCTGGAACTGACCTGAAATTGACCACAGACCAACCAACAGACTAAAAACTGATCAAGACTGGCCTGGAACTGACCTGAAATTGACCACAGACCAACCAACAGACTAGAAACAGACCAAAACTGATCAAAACTGACCTGGAACTGACCTGAAATTGACCAAAGACCAACCAACAGACTAAAAACTGACCTGGAACTGCCCTGAAATTGACCAAAAACCAACCTACAGACTAAAAACTGATCAAAACTGACTTGGAACCGACCTGAAATTGACCAAAAACCAACCAACAGACTAAAAACTGATCAAGACTGGCCTGGAACTGACCTGAAATTGACCACAGACCAACCAACACACTAGAAACAGACCAAAACTGACCTGGAACTGACCTGAAATTGACCAAAGACCAACCAACAGACTAAAAACTGACCTGGAACTGCCCTGAAATTGACCAAAAACCAACCAACAGACTAAAAACTGACCAAAACTGACCTGAAATTGACCAAAAACCAACCTACAGACTAAAAACTGATCAAAACTGACCTGGAACTGACCTGAAATTGACCAAAGACCAACCAACAGACTAAAAACTGACCAAAACTGACCTGGAACTGACCTGAAATTGACCACAGACCAACCAACACACTAGAAATAGACCAAAACTGATCAAAGCTGACCTGGAACTGACCTGAAATTGACCAAAAACCAACCAACAGACTAAAAACTGATCAAGACTGGCCTGGAACTGACCTGAAATTGACCACAGACCAACCAACACACTAGAAATAGACCAAAACTGATCAAAACTGACCTGGAACTGACCTGAAATTGACCAAAGACCAACCAACAGACTAAAAACTGACCAAAACTGACCTGGAACTGACCTGAAATTGACCAAAGACCAACCAACAGACTA
Organism: Argyrosomus regius; assembly: GCA_946959425.1. Lineage (NCBI taxonomy): Eukaryota > Metazoa > Chordata > Actinopteri > Sciaenidae > Argyrosomus > Argyrosomus regius. The sequence goes on from OX336894.1 coordinate 27,090,648, forward strand.
AAAACTGACTTGGAACTGCCCTGAAATTGACCAAAAACCAACCTACAGACTAAAAACTGATCAAAACTGACCTGGAACCGACCTGAAATTGACCAAAAACCAACCAACAGACTAAAAACTGATCAAGACTGGCCTGGAACTGACCTGAAATTGACCACAGACCAACCAACACACTAGAAACAGACCAAAACTGATCAAAACTGACCTGGAACTGCCCTGAAATTGACCAAAAACCAACCTACAGACTAAAAACTGACCAAAACTGACCTGAGATTGACCAAAGACCAACCACCAGACTAAAAACTGACCAAAACTGATCAAAACTGACCTGGAACTGTCCTGAAATTGACCAAAGACCAACCAACAGACTAAAAACTGATCAAGACTGGCCTGGAACTGACCTGAAATTAACCACAGACCAACCAACAGACTAGAAACAGACCAAAACTGATCAAAACTGACCTGGAACTGACCTGAAATTGACCAAAGACCAACCAACAGACTAAAAACTGACCTGGAACTACCCTGAAATTGACCAAAAACCAACCTACAGACTAAAAACTGATCAAAACTGACCTGGAACCGACCTGAAATTGACCAAAAACCAACCAACAGACTAAAAACTGATCAAGACTGGCCCGGAACTGACCTGAAATTGACCACAGACCAACCAACACACTAGAAACAGACCAAAACTGATCAAAACTGACCTGGAACTGACCTGAAATTGACCAAAGACCAACCAACAGACTAAAAACTGATCAAGACTGGCCTGGAACTGACCTGAAATTGACCACAGACCAACCAACACACTAGAAACAGACCAAAACTGATCAAACCTGACCTGGAACTGACCTGAAATTGACCAAAGACCAACCAACAGACTAAAAACTGACTTGGAACTGCCCTGAAATTGACCAAAAACCAACCTACAGACTAAAAACTGATCAAAACTGACCTGGAACCGACCTGAAATTGACCAAAAACCAACCAACAGACTAAAAACTGATCAAGACTGGCCTGGAACTGACCTGAAATTGACCACAGACCAACCAACAGACTAGAAACAGACCAAAACTGATCAAAACTGACCTGGAACTGACCTGAAATTGACCAAAGACCAACCAACAGACTAAAAACTGACCTGGAACTGCCCTGAAATTGACCAAAAACCAACCTACAGACTAAAAACTGATCAAAACTGACTTGGAACCGACCTGAAATTGACCAAAAACCAACCAACAGACTAAAAACTGATCAAGACTGGCCTGGAACTGACCTGAAATTGACCACAGACCAACCAACACACTAGAAACAGACCAAAACTGATCAAAACTGACCTGGAACTGACCTGAAATTGACCAAAGACCAACCAACAGACTAAAAACTGACCTGGAACTGCCCTGAAATTGACCAAAAACCAACCAACAGACTAAAAACTGACCAAAACTGACCTGAAATTGACCAAAAACCAACCTACAGACTAAAAACTGATCAAAACTGACCTGGAACTGACCTGAAATTGACCAAAGACCAACCAACAGACTAAAAACTGACCAAAACTGACCTGGAACTGACCTGAAATTGACCACAGACCAACCAACACACTAGAAATAGACCAAAACTGATCAAAGCTGACCTGGAACTGACCTGAAATTGACCAAAAACCAACCAACAGACTAAAAACTGATCAAGACTGGCCTGGAACTGACCTGAAATTGACCACAGACCAACCAACACACTAGAAATAGACCAAAACTGATCAAAACTGACCTGGAACTGACCTGAAATTGACCAAAGACCAACCAACAGACTAAAAACTGACCTGAAACTGCCCTGAAATTGACCAAAAACCAACCTACAGACTAAAAACTGACCAAAACTGACCAAAACTGACCTGGAACTGACCTGAAATTGACCACAGACCAACCAACAGACTAAAAACTGATCAAAACTGACCTGGAACTGCCCTGAAATTGACCACAGACCAACCAGCAGACTAGAAACAGACCAAAACTGATCAAAACTGACCTGGAACTGACCTGAAATTGACCAAAAACCAACCTACAGACTAAAAACTGACCAAAACTGACCAAAACTGACCTGGAACTGACCTGAAATTGACCACAGACCAACCAACAGACTAAAAACTGATCAAGACTGGCCTGGAACTGACCTGGAACTGACCTGAAATTGACCAAAAACCAACCTACAGACTAAAAACTGACCAAAACTGACCAAAACTGACCTGGAACTGACCTGAAATTGACCACAGACCAACCAACAGACTAAAAACTGACCTGGAACTGCCCTAGAATTGACCAAAAACCAACCTACAGACTAAAAACTGACCAAAACTGACCAAAACTGACCTGGAACTGACCTGAAATTGACCACAGACCAACCAACAGACTAAAAACTGATCAAGACTGGCCTGGAACTGACCTGGAACTGACCTGAAATTGACCAAAGACCAACCAACAGACTAAAAACTGACCTGGAACTGACCTGAAATTGACCAAAAACCAACCAACAGACTAAAAACTGACCTGGAACTGCCCTGAAATTGACCTGGAACTGACCTGAAATTGACCACAGACCAACCAACAGACTAAAAACTGATCAAGACTGGCCTGGAACTGACCTGAAATTGACCACAGACCAACCAACAGACTAGAAACAGACCAAAACTGATCGAAACTGACCTGGAACTGACCTGAAATTGACCAAAGACCAACCAACAGACTAAAAACTGACCTGGAACTGCCCTGAAATTGACCAAAAACCAACCTACAGACTAAAAACTGATCAAAACTGACCTGGAACCGACCTGAAATTGACCAAAAACCAACCAACAGACTAAAAACTGATCAAGACTGGCCTGGAACTGACCTGAAATTGACCACAGACCAACCAACACACTAGAAACAGACCAAAACTGATCAAAACTGACCTGGAACCGACCTGAAATTGACCAAAAACCAACCTACAGACTAAAAACTGACCAAAACTGACCAAAACTGACCTGGAACTGACCTGAAATTGACCACAGACCAACCAACAGACTAAAAACTGATCAAGACTGGCCTGGAACTGACCTGAAATTGACCACAGACCAACCAACAGACTAGAAACAGACCAAAACTGATCAAAACTGACCTGGAACTGACCTGAAATTGACCAAAGACCAACCAACAGACTAAAAACTGACCTGGAACTGCCCTGAAATTGACCAAAAACCAACCTACAGACTAAAAACTGATCAAAACTGACTTGGAACCGACCTGAAATTGACCAAAAACCAACCAACAGACTAAAAACTGATCAAGACTGGCCTGGAACTGACCTGAAATTGACCACAGACCAACCAACACACTAGAAACAGACCAAAACTGACCTGGAACTGACCTGAAATTGACCAAAGACCAACCAACAGACTAAAAACTGACCTGGAACTGCCCTGAAATTGACCAAAAACCAACCAACAGACTAAAAACTGACCAAAACTGACCTGAAATTGACCAAAAACCAACCTACAGACTAAAAACTGATCAAAACTGACCTGGAACTGACCTGAAATTGACCAAAGACCAACCAACAGACTAAAAACTGACCAAAACTGACCTGGAACTGACCTGAAATTGACCACAGACCAACCAACACACTAGAAATAGACCAAAACTGATCAAAGCTGACCTGGAACTGACCTGAAATTGACCAAAAACCAACCAACAGACTAAAAACTGATCAAGACTGGCCTGGAACTGACCTGAAATTGACCACAGACCAACCAACACACTAGAAATAGACCAAAACTGATCAAAACTGACCTGGAACTGACCTGAAATTGACCAAAGACCAACCAACAGACTAAAAACTGACCTGAAACTGCCCTGAAATTGACCAAAAACCAACCTACAGACTAAAAACTGACCAAAACTGACCAAAACTGACCTGGAACTGACCTGAAATTGACCACAGACCAACCAACAGACTAAAAACTGATCAAAACTGACCTGGAACTGCCCTGAAATTGACCAAAGACCAACCAACAGACTAAAAACTGACCAAAACTGACCTGAAATTGACCAAAAACCAACCAACAGACTAAAAACTGATCAAGACTGGCCTGGAACTGACCTGAAATTGACCAAAGACCAACCAACACACTAGAAACAGACTAAAACTGATCAAAACTGACCTGGAACTGACCTGAAATTGACCAAAGACCAACCAACAGACTAAAAACTGACCTGGAACTGCCCTAGAATTGACCAAAAACCAACCTACAGACTAAAAACTGATCAAAACTGACCTGGAAGCGACCTGAAATTGACCAAAAACCAACAAACAGACTAAAAACTGACCAAAACTGACCTGAAATTGACCAAAAACCAACCTACAGACTAAAAACTGACCAAAACTGACCTGGAACTGCCCTTGAATTGACCAAAAACCAACCAACAGACTAAAAACTGACCAAAACTGATCAAAACTGACCTGGAACTGACCTGAAATTGACCAAAGACCAACCAACAGACTAAAAACTGACCTGGAACTGCCCTGAAATTGACCAAAAACCAACCTACAGACTAAAAACTGATCAAAACTGACCTGGAACCGACCTGAAATTGACCAAAAACCAACCAACAGACTAAAAACTGATCAAGACTGGCCTGGAACTGACCTGAAATTGACCACAGACCAACCAACACACTAGAAACAGACCAAAACTGATCAAAACTGACCTGGAACTGACCTGAAATTGACCAAAGACCAACCAACAGACTAAAAACTGACCTGGAACTGCCCTGAAATTGACCAAAAACCAACCTACAGACTAAAAACTGATCAAAACTGACCTGGAACCGACCTGAAATTGACCAAAAACCAACCAACAGACTAAAAACTGATCAAGACTGGCCTGGAACTGACCTGAAATTGACCACAGACCAACCAACACACTAGAAACAGACCAAAACTGATCAAAACTGACCTGGAACTGACCTGAAATTGACCAAAGACTAACCAACAGACTAAAAACTGACCTGGAACTGCCCTGAAATTGACCAAAAACCAACCTACAGACTAAAAACTGACCAAAACTGACCTGAGATTGACCAAAGACCAACCACCAGACTAAAAACTGACCAAAACTGATCAAAACTGACCTGGAACTGTCCTGAAATTGACCAAAGACCAACCAACAGACTAAAAACTGATCAAGACTGGCCTGGAACTGACCTGAAATTAACCACAGACCAACCAACAGACTAGAAACAGACCAAAACTGATCAAAACTGACCTGGAACTGACCTGAAATTGACCAAAGACCAACCAACAGACTAAAAACTGACCTGGAACTACCCTGAAATTGACCAAAAACCAACCTACAGACTAAAAACTGATCAAAACTGACCTGGAACCGACCTGAAATTGACCAAAAACCAACCAACAGACTAAAAACTGATCAAGACTGGCCCGGAACTGACCTGAAATTGACCACAGACCAACCAACACACTAGAAACAGACCAAAACTGATCAAAACTGACCTGGAACTGACCTGAAATTGACCAAAGACCAACCAACAGACTAAAAACTGATCAAGACTGGCCTGGAAGTGACCTGAAATTGACCACAGACCAACCAACACACTAGAAACAGACCAAAACTGATCAAACCTGACCTGGAACTGACCTGAAATTGACCAAAGACCAACCAACAGACTAAAAACTGACTTGGAACTGCCCTGAAATTGACCAAAAACCAACCTACAGACTAAAAACTGATCAAAACTGACCTGGAACCGACCTGAAATTGACCAAAAACCAACCAACAGACTAAAAACTGATCAAGACTGGCCTGGAACTGACCTGAAATTGACCACAGACCAACCAACAGACTAGAAACAGACCAAAACTGATCAAAACTGACCTGGAACTGACCTGAAATTGACCAAAGACCAACCAACACACTAGAAATAGACCAAAACTGATCAAAACTGACCTAGAACTGACCTGAAATTGACCAAAGACCAACCAACACACTAAAAACTGACCTGGAACTGCCCTGAAATTGACCAAAAACCAACCTACAGACTAAAAACTGACCAAAACTGACCTGGAACCGACCTGAAATTGACCAAAAACCAACCAACAGACTAAAAACTGACCAAAACTGACCTGAAACTGACCAAAAACCAACCTACAGACTAAAAACTGACCAAAACTGACCTGGAACTGCCCTGAAATTGACCAAAAACCAACCAACAGACTAAAAACTGACCAAAACTGACCTGGAACTGACCTGAAATTGACCAAAGACCAACCAACAGACTAAAAACTGACCAAAACTGACCTGGAACTGACCTGAAATTGACCAAAGACCAACCAACAGATTAAAAACTGATCAAAACTGACCTGGAACCGACCTGAAATTGACCAAAAACCACCAACAGACTAAAAACTGACCAAAACTGACCTGAAATTGACCAAAAACCAACCTACAGACTAAAAACTGACCAAAACTGACCAAAACTGACCTGGAACTGACCTGAAATTGACCACAGACCAACCAACAGACTAAAAACTGATCAAGACTGGCCTGGAACTGACCTGAAATTGACCACAGACCAACCAGCAGACTAGAAACAGACCAAAACTGATCAAAACTGACCTGGAACTGACCTGAAATTGACCAAAGACCAACCAACAGACTAAAAACTGACCTGGAACTGCCCTAGAATTGACCAAAAACCAACCTACAGACTAAAAAACTGACCAAAACTGACCAAAACTGACCTGGAACTGACCTGAAATTGACCACAGACCAACCAACAGACTAAAAACTGATCAAGACTGGCCTGGAACTGACCTGGAACTGACCTGAAATTGACCAAAGACCAACCAACAGACTAAAAACTGACCTGGAACTGACCTGAAATTGACCAAAAACCAACCAACAGACTAAAAACTGACCTGGAACTGCCCTGAAATTGACCTGGAACTGACCTGAAATTGACCACAGACCAACCAACAGACTAAAAACTGATCAAGACTGGCCTGGAACTGACCTGAAATTGACCACAGACCAACCAACAGACTAGAAACAGACCAAAACTGATCGAAACTGACCTGGAACTGACCTGAAATTGACCAAAGACCAACCAACAGACTAAAAACTGACCTGGAACTGCCCTGAAATTGACCAAAAACCAACCTACAGACTAAAAACTGATCAAAACTGACCTGGAACCGACCTGAAATTGACCAAAAACCAACCAACAGACTAAAAACTGATCAAGACTGGCCTGGAACTGACCTGAAATTGACCACAGACCAACCAACACACTAGAAACAGACCAAAACTGATCAAAACTGACCTGGAACCGACCTGAAATTGACCAAAAACCAACCTACAGACTAAAAACTGACCAAAACTGACCAAAACTGACCTGGAACTGACCTGAAATTGACCACAGACCAACCAACAGACTAAAAACTGATCAAGACTGGCCTGGAACTGACCTGAAATTGACCACAGACCAACCAACAGACTAGAAACAGACCAAAACTGATCAAAACTGACCTGGAACTGACCTGAAATTGACCAAAGACCAACCAACAGACTAAAAACTGACCTGGAACTGCCCTGAAATTGACCAAAAACCAACCTACAGACTAAAAACTGATCAAAACTGACTTGGAACCGACCTGAAATTGACCAAAAACCAACCAACAGACTAAAAACTGATCAAGACTGGCCTGGAACTGACCTGAAATTGACCACAGACCAACCAACACACTAGAAACAGACCAAAACTGATCAAAACTGACCTGGAACTGACCTGAAATTGACCAAAGACCAACCAACAGACTAAAAACTGACCTGGAACTGCCCTGAAATTGACCAAAAACCAACCAACAGACTAAAAAACTGACCAAAACTGACCTGAAATTGACCAAAAACCAACCTACAGACTAAAAACTGATCAAAACTGACCTGGAACTGACCTGAAATTGACCAAAGACCAACCAACAGACTAAAAACTGACCAAAACTGACCTGGAACTGACCTGAAATTGACCACAGACCAACCAACACACTAGAAATAGACCAAAACTGATCAAAGCTGACCTGGAACTGACCTGAAATTGACCAAAAACCAACCAACAGACTAAAAACTGATCAAGACTGGCCTGGAACTGACCTGAAATTGACCACAGACCAACCAACACACTAGAAATAGACCAAAACTGATCAAAACTGACCTGGAACTGACCTGAAATTGACCAAAGACCAACCAACAGACTAAAAACTGACCTGAAACTGCCCTGAAATTGACCAAAAACCAACCTACAGACTAAAAACTGACCAAAACTGACCTGGAACTGACCTGAAATTGACCACAGACCAACCAACAGACTAAAAACTGATCAAAACTGACCTGGAACTGCCCTGAAATTGACCAAAGACCAACCAACAGACTAAAAACTGACCAAAACTGACCTGAAATTGACCAAAAACCAACCAACAGACTAAAAACTGATCAAGACTGGCCTGGAACTGACCTGAAATTGACCAAAGACCAACCAACACACTAGAAACAGACTAAAACTGATCAAAACTGACCTGGAACTGACCTGAAATTGACCAAAGACCAACCAACAGACTAAAAACTGACCTGGAACTGCCCTAGAATTGACCAAAAACCAACCTACAGACTAAAAACTGATCAAAACTGACCTGGAACCGACCTGAAATTGACCAAAAACCAACAAACAGACTAAAAACTGACCAAAACTGACCTGAAATTGACCAAAAACCAACCTACAGACTAAACACTGACCAAAACTGACCTGGAACTGCCCTTGAATTGACCAAAAACCAACCAACAGACTAAAAACTGACCAAAACTGATCAAAACTGACCTGGAACTGACCTGAAATTGACCAAAGACCAACCAACAGACTAAAAACTGACCTGGAACTGCCCTGAAATTGACCAAAAACCAACCTACAGACTAAAAACTGATCAAGACTGGCCTGGAACTGACCTGAAATTGACCACAGACCAACCAACACACTAGAAACAGACCAAAACTGATCAAAACTGACCTGGAACTGACCTGAAATTGACCAAAGACCAACCAACAGACTAAAAACTGACCTGGAACTGCCCTGAAATTGACCAAAAACCAACCTACAGACTAAAAACTGATCAAAACTGACCTGGAACCGACCTGAAATTGACCAAAAACCAACCAACAGACTAAAAACTGATCAAGACTGGCCTGGAACTGACCTGAAATTGACCACAGACCAACCAACACACTAGAAACAGACCAAAACTGATCAAAACTGACCTGGAACTGACCTGAAATTGACCAAAGACTAACCAACAGACTAAAAACTGACCTGGAACTGCCCTGAAATTGACCAAAAACCAACCTACAGACTAAAAACTGACCAAAACTGACCTGAGATTGACCAAAGACCAACCACCAGACTAAAAACTGACCAAAACTGATCAAAACTGACCTGGAACTGTCCTGAAATTGACCAAAGACCAACCAACAGACTAAAAACTGATCAAGACTGGCCTGGAACTGACCTGAAATTAACCACAGACCAACCAACAGACTAGAAACAGACCAAAACTGATCAAAACTGACCTGGAACTGACCTGAAATTGACCAAAGAGCAACCAACAGACTAAAAACTGACCTGGAACTACCCTGAACTTGACCAAAAACCAACCTACAGACTAAAAACTGATCAAAACTGACCTGGAACCGACCTGAAATTGACCAAAAAACCAACCAACAGACTAAAAACTGATCAAGACTGGCCCGGAACTGACCTGAAATTGACCACAGACCAACCAACACACTAGAAACAGACCAAAACTGATCAAAACTGACCTGGAACTGACCTGAAATTGACCAAAGACCAACCAACAGACTAAAAACTGATCAAGACTGGCCTGGAAGTGACCTGAAATTGACCACAGACCAACCAACACACTAGAAACAGACCAAAACTGATCAAACCTGACCTGGAACTGACCTGAAATTGACCAAAGACCAACCAACAGACTAAAAACTGACTTGGAACTGCCCCTGAAATTGACCAAAAACCAACCTACAGACTAAAAACTGATCAAAACTGACCTGGAACCGACCTGAAATTGACCAAAAACCAACCAACAGACTAAAAACTGATCAAGACTGGCCTGGAACTGACCTGAAATTGACCACAGACCAACCAACAGACTAGAAACAGACCAAAACTGATCAAAACTGACCTGGAACTGACCTGAAATTGACCAAAGACCAACCAACACACTAGAAATAGACCAAAACTGATCAAAACTGACCTAGAACTGACCTGAAATTGACCAAAGACCAACCAACACACTAAAAACTGACCTGGAACTGCCCTGAAATTGACCAAAAACCAACCTACAGACTAAAAACTGACCAAAACTGACCTGGAACCGACCTGAAATTGACCAAAAACCAACCAACAGACTAAAAACTGACCAAAACTGACCTGAAACTGACCAAAAACCAACCTACAGACTAAAAACTGACCAAAACTGACCTGGAACTGCCCTGAAATTGACCAAAAACCAACCAACAGACTAAAAACTGACCAAAACTGACCTGGAACTGACCTGAAATTGACCAAAGACCAACCAACAGACTAAAAACTGACCAAAACTGACCTGGAACTGACCTGAAATTGACCAAAGACCAACCAACAGATTAAAAACTGATCAAAACTGACCTGGAACCGACCTGAAATTGACCAAAAACCACCAACAGACTAAAAACTGACCAAAACTGACCTGAAATTGACCAAAAACCAACCTACAGACTAAAAACTGACCAAAACTGACCAAAACTGACCTGGAACTGACCTGAAATTGACCACAGACCAACCAACAGACTAAAAACTGATCAAGACTGGCCTGGAACTGACCTGAAATTGACCAAAGACCAACCAACAGACTAGAAACAGACCAAAACTGATCAAAACTGACCTGGAACTGACCTGAAATTGACCAAAAACCAACCAACAGACTAAAAACTGATCAAGACTGGCCTGGAACTGACCTGAAATTGACCACAGACCAACCAACAGACTAGAAACAGACCAAAACTGATCAAAACTGACCTGGAACTGACCTGAAATTGACCAAAGACCAACCAACACACTAGAAATAGACCAAAACTGATCAAAACTGACCTAGAACTGACCTGAAATTGACCAAAGACCAACCAACACACTAAAAACTGACCTGGAACTGCCCTGAAATTGACCAAAAACCAACCTACAGACTAAAAACTGACCAAAACTGACCTGGAACCGACCTGAAATTGACCAAAAACCAACCAACAGACTAAAAACTGACCAAAACTGACCTGAAACTGACCAAAAACCAACCTACAGACTAAAAACTGACCAAAACTGACCTGGAACTGCCCTGAAATTGACCAAAAACCAACCAACAGACTAAAAACTGACCAAAACTGACCTGGAACTGACCTGAAATTGACCAAAGACCAACCAACAGACTAAAAACTGACCAAAACTGACCTGGAACTGACCTGAAATTGACCAAAGACCAACCAACAGATTAAAAACTGATCAAAACTGACCTGGAACCGACCTGAAATTGACCAAAAACCACCAACAGACTAAAAACTGACCAAAACTGACCTGAAATTGACCAAAAACCAACCTACAGACTAAAAACTGACCAAAACTGACCAAAACTGACCTGGAACTGACCTGAAATTGACCACAGACCAACCAACAGACTAAAAACTGATCAAGACTGGCCTGGAACTGACCTGAAATTGACCACAGACCAACCAGCAGACTAGAAACAGACCAAAACTGATCAAAACTGACCTGGAACTGACCTGAAATTGACCAAAGACCAACCAACAGACTAAAAACTGACCTGGAACTGCCCTAGAATTGACCAAAAACCAACCTACAGACTAAAAACTGACCAAAACTGACCAAAACTGACCTGGAACTGACCTGAAATTGACCACAGACCAACCAACAGACTAAAAACTGATCAAGACTGGCCTGGAACTGACCTGGAACTGACCTGAAATTGACCAAAGACCAACCAACAGACTAAAAACTGACCTGGAACTGACCTGAAATTGACCAAAAACCAACCAACAGACTAAAAACTGACCTGGAACTGCCCTGAAATTGACCTGGAACTGACCTGAAATTGACCCAGACCAACCAACAGACTAAAAACTGACCAAAACTGACCTGAAATTGACCAAAAACCAACCTACAGACTAAAAAACTGATCAAAACTGACCTGGAACTGACCTGAAATTGACCAAAGACCAACCAACAGACTAAAAACTGACCAAAACTGACCTGGAACTGACCTGAAATTGACCACAGACCAACCAACACACTAGAAATAGACCAAAACTGATCAAAGCTGACCTGGAACTGACCTGAAATTGACCAAAAACCAACCAACAGACTAAAAACTGATCAAGACTGGCCTGGAACTGACCTGAAATTGACCACAGACCAACCAACACACTAGAAATAGACCAAAACTGATCAAAACTGACCTGGAACTGACCTGAAATTGACCAAAGACCAACCAACAGACTAAAAACTGACCTGAAACTGCCCTGAAATTGACCAAAAACCAACCTACAGACTAAAAACTGACCAAAACTGACCTGGAACTGACCTGAAATTGACCACAGACCAACCAACAGACTAAAAACTGATCAAAACTGACCTGGAACTGCCCTGAAATTGACCAAAGACCAACCAACAGACTAAAAACTGACCAAAACTGACCTGAAATTGACCAAAAACCAACCAACAGACTAAAAACTGATCAAGACTGGCCTGGAACTGACCTGAAATTGACCAAAGACCAACCAACACACTAGAAACAGACTAAAACTGATCAAAACTGACCTGGAACTGACCTGAAATTGACCAAAGACCAACCAACAGACTAAAAACTGACCTGGAACTGCCCTAGAATTGACCAAAAACCAACCTACAGACTAAAAACTGATCAAAACTGACCTGGAACCGACCTGAAATTGACCAAAAACCAACAAACAGACTAAAAAACTGACCAAAACTGACCTGAAATTGACCAAAAACCAACCTACAGACTAAACACTGACCAAAACTGACCTGGAACTGCCCTTGAATTGACCAAAAAACCAACCAACAGACTAAAAACTGACCAAAACTGATCAAAACTGACCTGGAACTGACCTGAAATTGACCAAAGACCAACCAACAGACTAAAAACTGACCTGGAACTGCCCTGAAATTGACCAAAAACCAACCTACAGACTAAAAACTGATCAAAACTGACCTGGAACCGACCTGAAATTGACCAAAAACCAACCAACAGACTAAAAACTGATCAAGACTGGCCTGGAACTGACCTGAAATTGACCACAGACCAACCAACACACTAGAAACAGACCAAAACTGATCAAAACTGACCTGGAACTGACCTGAAATTGACCAAAGACCAACCAACAGACTAAAAACTGACCTGGAACTGCCCTGAAATTGACCAAAAACCAACCTACAGACTAAAAACTGATCAAAACTGACCTGGAACCGACCTGAAATTGACCAAAAACCAACCAACAGACTAAAAACTGATCAAGACTGGCCTGGAACTGACCTGAAATTGACCACAGACCAACCAACACACTAGAAACAGACCAAAACTGATCAAAACTGACCTGGAACTGACCTGAAATTGACCAAAGACTAACCAACAGACTAAAAACTGACCTGGAACTGCCCTGAAATTGACCAAAAACCAACCTACAGACTAAAAACTGACCAAAACTGACCTGAGATTGACCAAAGACCAACCACCAGACTAAAAACTGACCAAAACTGATCAAAACTGACCTGGAACTGTCCTGAAATTGACCAAAGACCAACCAACAGACTAAAAACTGATCAAGACTGGCCTGGAACTGACCTGAAATTAACCACAGACCAACCAACAGACTAGAAACAGACCAAAACTGATCAAAACTGACCTGGAACTGACCTGAAATTGACCAAAGAGCAACCAACAGACTAAAAACTGACCTGGAACTACCCTGAACTTGACCAAAAACCAACCTACAGACTAAAAACTGATCAAAACTGACCTGGAACCGACCTGAAATTGACCAAAAACCAACCAACAGACTAAAAACTGATCAAGACTGGCCCGGAACTGACCTGAAATTGACCACAGACCAACCAACACACTAGAAACAGACCAAAACTGATCAAAACTGACCTGGAACTGACCTGAAATTGACCAAAGACCAACCAACAGACTAAAAACTGATCAAGACTGGCCTGGAAGTGACCTGAAATTGACCACAGACCAACCAACACACTAGAAACAGACCAAAACTGATCAAACCTGACCTGGAACTGACCTGAAATTGACCAAAGACCAACCAACAGACTAAAAACTGACCAAAACTGACCTGGAACTGACCTGAAATTGACCAAAGACCAACCAACAGATTAAAAACTGATCAAAACTGACCTGGAACCGACCTGAAATTGACCAAAAACCACCAACAGACTAAAAACTGACCAAAACTGACCTGAAATTGACCAAAAACCAACCTACAGACTAAAAACTGACCAAAACTGACCAAAACTGACCTGGAACTGACCTGAAATTGACCACAGACCAACCAGCAGACTAAAAACTGATCAAGACTGGCCTGGAACTGACCTGAAATTGACCACAGACCAACCAACACACTAGAAACAGACCAAAACTGATCAAAACTGACCTGGAACTGACCTGAAAATGACCAAAGACCAACCAACAGACTAAAAACTGACTTGGAACTGCCCTGAAATTGACCAAAGACCAACCTACAGACTAAAAACTGATCAAAACTGACCTGGAACCGACCTGAAATTGACCAAAAACCAACCAACAGACTAAAAACTGATCAAGACTGGCCTGGAACTGACCTGAAATTGACCACAGACCAACCAACACACTAGAAACAGACCAAAACTGATCAAAACTGACCTGGAACTGACCTGAAATTGACCAAAGACCAACCAACAGACTAAAAGCTGACCTGGAACTGCCCTGAAATTGACCAAAAACCAACCTACAGACTAAAAACTGATCAAAACTGACCTGGAACCGACCTGAAATTGACCAAAAACCAACCAACAGACTAAAAACTGATCAAGACTGGCCTGGAACTGACCTGAAATTGACCACAGACCAACCAACACACTAGAAACAGACCAAAACTGATCAAAACTGACCTGGAACTGACCTGAAATTGACCAAAGACCAACCAACAGACTAAAAACTGACCTGGAACTGCCCTGAAATTGACCAAAAACCAACCTACAGACTAAAAACTGATCAAAACTGACCTGGAACCGACCTGAAATTGACCAAAAACCAACCAACAGACTAAAAACTGATCAAAACTGACCTGAAATTGACCAAAAACCAACCTACAGACTAAAAACTGGTCAATACTGGCCTGGAACTGACCTGAAATTGACCACAGACCAACCAACACAGTAGAAACAGACCAAAACTGATCAAAACTGACCTGGAACTGACCTGAAATTGACCAAAGACCAACCAACAGACTAAAAACTGACCTGGAACTGCCCTAGAATTGACCAAAAACCAACCTACAGACTAAAAACTGACCAAAACTGACCAAAACTGACCTGGAACTGACCTGAAATTGACCACAGACCAACCAACAGACTAAAAACTGATCAAGACTGGCCTGGAACTGACCTGGAACTGACCTGAAATTGACCAAAGACCAACCAACAGACTAAAAACTGACCTGGAACTGCCCTGAAATTGACCAAAAACCAACCTACAGACTAAAAACTGATCAAAACTGACCTGGAACCGACCTGAAATTGACCAAAAACCAACCACGGACTAAAAACTGATCAAGACTGGCCTGGAACTGACCTGAAATTGACCACAGACCAACCAACACACTAGAAACAGACCAAAACTGATCAAAACTGACCTGGAACTGACCTGAAATTGACCAAAGACCAACCAACAGACTAAAAACTGACCTGGAACTGCCCTGAAATTGACCAAAAACCAACCTACAGACTAAAAACTGATCAAAACTGACCTGGAACCGACCTGAAATTGACCAAAAACCAACCAACAGACTAAAAACTGATCAAGACTGGCCTGGAACTGACCTGAAATTGACCACAGACCAACCAACACACTAGAAACAGACCAAAACTGATCAAAACTGACCTGGAACTGACCTGAAATTGACCAAAAACCAACCTACAGACTAAAAACTGACCAAAACTGACCTGAGATTGACCAAAGACCAACCACCAGACTAAAAACTGACCAAAACTGATCAAAACTGACCTGGAACTGTCCTGAAATTGACCAAAGACCAACCAACAGACTAAAAACTGATCAAGACTGGCCTGGAACTGACCTGAAATTAACCACAGACCAACCAACAGACTAGAAACAGACCAAAACTGATCAAAACTGACCTGGAACTGACCTGAAATTGACCAAAGACCAACCAACAGACTAAAAACTGACCTGGAACTACCCTGAAATTGACCAAAAACCAACCTACAGACTAAAAACTGATCAAAACTGACCTGGAACCGACCTGAAATTGACCAAAAACCAACCAACAGACTAAAAACTGATCAAGACTGGCCCGGAACTGACCTGAAATTGACCACAGACCAACCAACACACTAGAAACAGACCAAAACTGATCAAAACTGACCTGGAACTGACCTGAAATTGACCAAAGACCAACCAACAGACTAAAAACTGATCAAGACTGGCCTGGAACTGACCTGAAATTGACCACAGACCAACCAACACACTAGAAACAGACCAAAACTGATCAAAACTGACCTGGAACTGACCTGAAATTGACCAAAGACCAACCAACAGACTAAAAACTGACTTGGAACTGCCCTGAAATTGACCAAAAACCAACCTACAGACTAAAAACTGATCAAAACTGACCTGGAACCGACCTGAAATTGACCAAAAACCAACCAACAGACTAAAAACTGATCAAGACTGGCCTGGAACTGACCTGAAATTGACCACAGACCAACCAACAGACTAGAAACAGACCAAAACTGATCAAAACTGACCTGGAACTGACCTGAAATTGACCAAAAACCAACCTACAGACTAAAAACTGACCAAAACTGACCTGAGATTGACCAAAGACCAACCACCAGACTAAAAACTGACCAAAACTGATCAAAACTGACCTGGAACTGTCCTGAAATTGACCAAAGACCAACCAACAGACTAAAAACTGATCAAGACTGGCCTGGAACTGACCTGAAATTAACCACAGACCAACCAACAGACTAGAAACAGACCAAAACTGATCAAAACTGACCTGGAACTGACCTGAAATTGACCAAAGACCAACCAACAGACTAAAAACTGACCTGGAACTACCCTGAAATTGACCAAAAACCAACCTACAGACTAAAAACTGATCAAAACTGACCTGGAACCGACCTGAAATTGACCAAAAACCAACCAACAGACTAAAACTGATCAAGACTGGCCCGGAACTGACCTGAAATTGACCACAGACCAACCAACACACTAGAAACAGACCAAAACTGATCAAAACTGACCTGGAACTGACCTGAAATTGACCAAAGACCAACCAACAGACTAAAAACTGACCTGGAACTACCCTGAAATTGACCAAAAACCAACCTACAGACTAAAAACTGATCAAAACTGACCTGGAACCGACCTGAAATTGACCAAAAACCAACCAACAGACTAAAAACTGACCAAAACTGACCTGAAATTGACCAAAAACCAACCTACAGACTAAAAACTGACCAAAACTGACCAAAAGTGACCTGGAACTGACCTGAAATTGACCACAGACCAACCAACAGACTAAAAACTGATCAAGACTGGCCTGGAACTGACCTGAAATTGACCACAGACCAACCAACACACTAGAAACAGACCAAAACTGATCAAAACTGACCTGGAACTGACCTGAATCTGACCAAAGACCAACCAACAGACTAAAAACTGACCTGGAACTGCCCTGAAATTGACCAAAAACCAACCTACAGACTAAAAACTGATCAAAACTGACCTGGAACCGACCTGAAATTGACCAAAAACCAACCAACAGACTAAAAACTGATCAAGACTGGCCTGGAACTGACCTGAAATTGACCACAGACCAACCAACAGACTAAAAACTGATCAAAACTGACCTGGAACCGACCTGAAATTGACCAAAAACCAACCAACAGACTAAAAACTGACCAAAACTGACCTGAAATTGACCAAAAACCAACCTACAGACTAAAAACTGACCAAAACTGACCAAAACTGACCTGGAACTGACCTGAAATTGACCAAAGACCAACCAACAGACTAAAAACTGACCTGGAACTGCCCTGAAATTGACCAAAAACCAACCAACAGACTAAAAACTGACCAAAACTGACCTGAAATTGACCAAAAACCAACCTACAGACTAAAAACTGACCAAAACTGACCAAAACTGACCTGGAACTGACCTGAAATTGACCACAGACCAACCAACAGACTAAAAACTGATCAAGACTGGCCTGGAACCGACCTGAAATTGACCAAAAACCAACCAACAGACTAAAAACTGATCAAGACTGGCCCGGAACTGACCTGAAATTGACCACAGACCAACCAACACACTAGAAACAGACCAAAACTGATCAAAACTGACCTGGAACTGACCTGAAATTGACCAAAGACCAACCAACAGACTAAAAACTGATCAAGACTGGCCTGGAACTGACCTGAAATTGACCAAAGACCAACCAACAGACTAAAAACTGACTTGGAACTGCCCTGAAATTGACCAAAAACCAACCTACAGACTAAAAACTGATCAAAACTGACCTGGAACCGACCTGAAATTGACCAAAAACCAACCAACAGACTAAAAACTGACCAAAACTGACCTGAAATTGACCAAAAACCAACCTACAGACTAAAAACTGACCAAAACTGACCTGGAACTGCCCTGAAATTGACCAAAAACCAACCTACAGACTAAAAACTGACCAAAACTGACCTGAAATTGACCAAAAACCAACCTACAGACTAAAAACTGACCAAAACTGACCTGGAACTGCCCTGAAATTGACAAAAAACCAACCAACAGACTAAAAACTGACCAAAACTGATCAAAACTGACCTGGAACTGACCTGAAATTGACCAAAGACCAACCAACAGGCTAAAAACTGACCAAAACTGACCTGGAACTGACCTGAAATTGACCAAAGACCAACCAACAGATTAAAAACTGATCAAAACTGACCTGGAACCGACCTGAAATTGACCAAAAACCAACCAACAGACTAAAAACTGACCAAAACTGACCTGAAATTGACCAAAAACCAACCTACAGACTAAAAACTGACCAAAACTGACCAAAACTGACCTGGAACTGACCTGAAATTGACCACAGACCAACCAACAGACTAAAAACTGATCAAGACTGGCCTGGAACTGACCTGAAATTGACCACAGACCAACCAACACACTAGAAACAGACCAAAACTGATCAAAACTGACCTGGAACTGACCTGAATCTGACCAAAGACCAACCAACAGACTAAAAACTGACCTGGAACTGCCCTGAAATTGACCAAAAACCAACCTACAGACTAAAAACTGATCAAAACTGACCTGGAACCGACCTGAAATTGACCAAAAACCAACCAACAGACTAAAAACTGATCAAGACTGGCCTGGAACTGACCTGAAATTGACCACAGACCAACCAACAGACTAAAAACTGATCAAAACTGACCTGGAACCGACCTGAAATTGACCAAAAACCAACCAACAGACTAAAAACTGACCAAAACTGACCTGAAATTGACCAAAAACCAACCTACAGACTAAAAACTGACCAAAACTGACCAAAACTGACCTGGAACTGACCTGAAATTGACCAAAGACCAACCAACAGACTAAAAACTGACCTGGAACTGCCCTGAAATTGACCAAAAACCAACCAACAGACTAAAAACTGACCAAAACTGACCTGAAATTGACCAAAAACCAACCTACAGACTAAAAACTGACCAAAACTGACCAAAACTGACCTGGAACTGACCTGAAATTGACCACAGACCAACCAACAGACTAAAAACTGATCAAGACTGGCCTGGAACCGACCTGAAATTGACCAAAAACCAACCAACAGACTAAAAACTGATCAAGACTGGCCCGGAACTGACCTGAAATTGACCACAGACCAACCAACACACTAGAAACAGACCAAAACTGATCAAAACTGACCTGGAACTGACCTGAAATTGACCAAAGACCAACCAACAGACTAAAAACTGATCAAGACTGGCCTGGAACTGACCTGAAATTGACCAAAGACCAACCAACAGACTAAAAACTGACTTGGAACTGCCCTGAAATTGACCAAAAACCAACCTACAGACTAAAAACTGATCAAAACTGACCTGGAACCGACCTGAAATTGACCAAAAACCAACCAACAGACTAAAAACTGATCAAGACTGGCCTGGAACTGACCTGAAATTGACCACAGACCAACCAACAGACTAGAAACAGACCAAAACTGATCAAAACTGACCTGGAACTGACCTGAAATTGACCAAAGACCAACCAACACACTAGAAATAGACCAAAACTGATCAAAACTGACCTAGAACTGACCTGAAATTGACCAAAGACCAACCAACACACTAAAAACTGACCTGGAACTGCCCTGAAATTGACCAAAAACCAACCTACAGACTAAAAACTGACCAAAACTGACCTGGAACCGACCTGAAATTGACCAAAAACCAACCAACAGACTAAAAACTGACCAAAACTGACCTGAAATTGACCAAAAACCAACCTACAGACTAAAAACTGACCAAAACTGACCTGGAACTGCCCTGAAATTGACCAAAAACCAACCAACAGACTAAAAACTGACCAAAACTGATCAAAACTGACCTGGAACTGACCTGAAATTGACCAAAGACCAACCAACAGGCTAAAAACTGACCAAAACTGACCTGGAACTGACCTGAAATTGACCAAAGACCAACCAACAGATTAAAAACTGATCAAAACTGACCTGGAACCGACCTGAAATTGACCAAAAACCAACCAACAGACTAAAAACTGACCAAAACTGACCTGAAATTGACCAAAAACCAACCTACAGACTAAAAACTGACCAAAACTGACCAAAACTGACCTGGAACTGACCTGAAATTGACCACAGACCAACCAACAGACTAAAAACTGATCAAGACTGGCCTGGAACTGACCTGAAATTGACCACAGACCAACCAACACACTAGAAACAGACCAAAACTGATCAAAACTGACCTGGAACTGACCTGAATCTGACCAAAGACCAACCAACAGACTAAAAACTGACCTGGAACTGCCCTGAAATTGACCAAAAACCAACCTACAGACTAAAAACTGATCAAAACTGACCTGGAACCGACCTGAAATTGACCAAAAACCAACCAACAGACTAAAAACTGATCAAGACTGGCCTGGAACTGACCTGAAATTGACCACAGACCAACCAAGAGACTAAAAACTGATCAAAACTGACCTGGAACCGACCTGAAATTGACCAAAAACCAACCAACAGACTAAAAACTGACCAAAACTGACCTGAAATTGACCAAAAACCAACCTACAGACTAAAAACTGACCAAAACTGACCAAAACTGACCTGGAACTGACCTGAAATTGACCAAAGACCAACCAACAGACTAAAAACTGACCTGGAACTGCCCTGAAATTGACCAAAAACCAACCAACAGACTAAAAACTGACCAAAACTGACCTGAAATTGACCAAAAACCAACCTACAGACTAAAAACTGACCAAAACTGACCAAAACTGACCTGGAACTGACCTGAAATTGACCACAGACCAACCAACAGACTAAAAACTGATCAAGACTGGCCTGGAACCGACCTGAAATTGACCAAAAACCAACCAACAGACTAAAAACTGATCAAGACTGGCCCGGAACTGACCTGAAATTGACCACAGACCAACCAACACACTAGAAACAGACCAAAACTGATCAAAACTGACCTGGAACTGACCTGAAATTGACCAAAGACCAACCAACAGACTAAAAACTGATCAAGACTGGCCTGGAACTGACCTGAAATTGACCAAAGACCAACCAACAGACTAAAAACTGACTTGGAACTGCCCTGAAATTGACCAAAAACCAACCTACAGACTAAAAACTGATCAAAACTGACCTGGAACCGACCTGAAATTGACCAAAAACCAACCAACAGACTAAAAAC
Organism: Argyrosomus regius; assembly: GCA_946959425.1. Taxonomy (NCBI): domain Eukaryota; kingdom Metazoa; phylum Chordata; class Actinopteri; family Sciaenidae; genus Argyrosomus; species Argyrosomus regius. Next base: position 27,113,088 of record OX336894.1, read on the forward strand.
TGATCAAGACTGGCCTGGAACTGACCTGAAATTGACCACAGACCAACCAACAGACTAGAAACAGACCAAAACTGATCAAAACTGACCTGGAACTGACCTGAAATTGACCAAAGACCAACCAACACACTAGAAATAGACCAAAACTGATCAAAACTGACCTAGAACTGACCTGAAATTGACCAAAGACCAACCAACACACTAAAAACTGACCTGGAACTGCCCTGAAATTGACCAAAAACCAACCTACAGACTAAAAACTGACCAAAACTGACCTGGAACCGACCTGAAATTGACCAAAAACCAACCAACAGACTAAAAACTGACCAAAACTGACCTGAAATTGACCAAAAACCAACCTACAGACTAAAAACTGACCAAAACTGACCTGGAACTGCCCTGAAATTGACCAAAAACCAACCAACAGACTAAAAACTGACCAAAACTGATCAAAACTGACCTGGAACTGACCTGAAATTGACCAAAGACCAACCAACAGGCTAAAAACTGACCAAAACTGACCTGGAACTGACCTGAAATTGACCAAAGACCAACCAACAGATTAAAAACTGATCAAAACTGACCTGGAACCGACCTGAAATTGACCAAAAACCAACCAACAGACTAAAAACTGACCAAAACTGACCTGAAATTGACCAAAAACCAACCTACAGACTAAAAACTGACCAAAACTGACCAAAAGTGACCTGGAACTGACCTGAAATTGACCACAGACCAACCAACAGACTAAAAACTGATCAAGACTGGCCTGGAACTGACCTGAAATTGACCACAGACCAACCAACACACTAGAAACAGACCAAAACTGATCAAAACTGACCTGGAACTGACCTGAATCTGACCAAAGACCAACCAACAGACTAAAAACTGACCTGGAACTGCCCTGAAATTGACCAAAAACCAACCTACAGACTAAAAACTGATCAAAACTGACCTGGAACCGACCTGAAATTGACCAAAAACCAACCAACAGACTAAAAACTGATCAAGACTGGCCTGGAACTGACCTGAAATTGACCACAGACCAACCAACAGACTAAAAACTGATCAAAACTGACCTGGAACCGACCTGAAATTGACCAAAAAACCAACCAACAGACTAAAAACTGACCAAAACTGACCTGAAATTGACCAAAAACCAACCTACAGACTAAAAACTGACCAAAACTGACCAAAACTGACCTGGAACTGACCTGAAATTGACCAAAGACCAACCAACAGACTAAAAACTGACCTGGAACTGCCCTGAAATTGACCAAAAACCAACCAACAGACTAAAAACTGACCAAAACTGACCTGAAATTGACCAAAAACCAACCTACAGACTAAAAACTGACCAAAACTGACCAAAACTGACCTGGAACTGACCTGAAATTGACCACAGACCAACCAACAGACTAAAAACTGATCAAGACTGGCCTGGAACCGACCTGAAATTGACCAAAAACCAACCAACAGACTAAAAACTGATCAAGACTGGCCCGGAACTGACCTGAAATTGACCACAGACCAACCAACACACTAGAAACAGACCAAAACTGATCAAAACTGACCTGGAACTGACCTGAAATTGACCAAAGACCAACCAACAGACTAAAAACTGATCAAGACTGGCCTGGAACTGACCTGAAATTGACCAAAGACCAACCAACAGACTAAAAACTGACTTGGAACTGCCCTGAAATTGACCAAAAACCAACCTACAGACTAAAAACTGATCAAAACTGACCTGGAACCGACCTGAAATTGACCAAAAACCAACCAACAGACTAAAAACTGACCAAAACTGACCTGAAATTGACCAAAAACCAACCTACAGACTAAAAACTGACCAAAACTGACCTGGAACTGCCCTGAAATTGACCAAAAACCAACCTACAGACTAAAAACTGACCAAAACTGACCTGAAATTGACCAAAAACCAACCAACTGATTAAAAACTGATCAAAACTGACCTGGAACCGACCTGAAATTGACCAAAAACCAACCAACAGACTAAAAACTGACCAAAACTGACCTGAAATTGACCAAAAACCAACCTACAGACTAAAAACTGACCAAAACTGACCAAAACTGACCTGGAACTGACCTGAAATTGACCACAGACCAACCAACAGACTAAAAACTGATCAAGACTGGCCTGGAACTGACCTGAAATTGACCACAGACCAACCAACACACTAGAAACAGACCAAAACTGATCAAAACTGACCTGGAACTGACCTGAATCTGACCAAAGACCAACCAACAGACTAAAAACTGACCTGGAACTGCCCTGAAATTGACCAAAAACCAACCTACAGACTAAAAACTGATCAAAACTGACCTGGAACCGACCTGAAATTGACCAAAAACCAACCAACAGACTAAAAACTGATCAAGACTGGCCTGGAACTGACCTGAAATTGACCACAGACCAACCAAGAGACTAAAAACTGATCAAAACTGACCTGGAACCGACCTGAAATTGACCAAAAACCAACCAACAGACTAAAAACTGACCAAAACTGACCTGAAATTGACCAAAAACCAACCTACAGACTAAAAACTGACCAAAACTGACCAAAACTGACCTGGAACTGACCTGAAATTGACCAAAGACCAACCAACAGACTAAAAACTGACCTGGAACTGCCCTGAAATTGACCAAAAACCAACCAACAGACTAAAAACTGACCAAAACTGACCTGAAATTGACCAAAAACCAACCTACAGACTAAAAACTGACCAAAACTGACCAAAACTGACCTGGAACTGACCTGAAATTGACCACAGACCAACCAACAGACTAAAAACTGATCAAGACTGGCCTGGAACCGACCTGAAATTGACCAAAAACCAACCAACAGACTAAAAACTGATCAAGACTGGCCCGGAACTGACCTGAAATTGACCACAGACCAACCAACACACTAGAAACAGACCAAAACTGATCAAAACTGACCTGGAACTGACCTGAAATTGACCAAAGACCAACCAACAGACTAAAAACTGATCAAGACTGGCCTGGAACTGACCTGAAATTGACCAAAGACCAACCAACAGACTAAAAACTGACTTGGAACTGCCCTGAAATTGACCAAAAACCAACCTACAGACTAAAAACTGATCAAAACTGACCTGGAACCGACCTGAAATTGACCAAAAACCAACCAACAGACTAAAAACTGATCAAGACTGGCCTGGAACTGACCTGAAATTGACCACAGACCAACCAACAGACTAGAAACAGACCAAAACTGATCAAAACTGACCTGGAACTGACCTGAAATTGACCAAAGACCAACCAACACACTAGAAATAGACCAAAACTGATCAAAACTGACCTAGAACTGACCTGAAATTGACCAAAGACCAACCAACACACTAAAAACTGACCTGGAACTGCCCTGAAATTGACCAAAAACCAACCTACAGACTAAAAACTGACCAAAACTGACCTGGAACCGACCTGAAATTGACCAAAAACCAACCAACAGACTAAAAACTGACCAAAACTGACCTGAAATTGACCAAAAACCAACCTACAGACTAAAAACTGACCAAAACTGACCTGGAACTGCCCTGAAATTGACCAAAAACCAACCAACAGACTAAAAACTGACCAAAACTGATCAAAACTGACCTGGAACTGACCTGAAATTGACCAAAGACCAACCAACAGGCTAAAAACTGACCAAAACTGACCTGGAACTGACCTGAAATTGACCAAAGACCAACCAACAGATTAAAAACTGATCAAAACTGACCTGGAACCGACCTGAAATTGACCAAAAACCAACCAACAGACTAAAAACTGACCAAAACTGACCTGAAATTGACCAAAAACCAACCTACAGACTAAAAACTGACCAAAACTGACCAAAAGTGACCTGGAACTGACCTGAAATTGACCACAGACCAACCAACAGACTAAAAACTGATCAAGACTGGCCTGGAACTGACCTGAAATTGACCACAGACCAACCAACACACTAGAAACAGACCAAAACTGATCAAAACTGACCTGGAACTGACCTGAATCTGACCAAAGACCAACCAACAGACTAAAAACTGACCTGGAACTGCCCTGAAATTGACCAAAAACCAACCTACAGACTAAAAACTGATCAAAACTGACCTGGAACCGACCTGAAATTGACCAAAAACCAACCAACAGACTAAAAACTGATCAAGACTGGCCTGGAACTGACCTGAAATTGACCACAGACCAACCAACAGACTAAAAACTGATCAAAACTGACCTGGAACCGACCTGAAATTGACCAAAAACCAACCAACAGACTAAAAACTGACCAAAACTGACCTGAAATTGACCAAAAACCAACCTACAGACTAAAAACTGACCAAAACTGACCAAAACTGACCTGGAACTGACCTGAAATTGACCAAAGACCAACCAACAGACTAAAAACTGACCTGGAACTGCCCTGAAATTGACCAAAAACCAACCAACAGACTAAAAACTGACCAAAACTGACCTGAAATTGACCAAAAACCAACCTACAGACTAAAAACTGACCAAAACTGACCAAAACTGACCTGGAACTGACCTGAAATTGACCACAGACCAACCAACAGACTAAAAACTGATCAAGACTGGCCTGGAACCGACCTGAAATTGACCAAAAACCAACCAACAGACTAAAAACTGATCAAGACTGGCCCGGAACTGACCTGAAATTGACCACAGACCAACCAACACACTAGAAACAGACCAAAACTGATCAAAACTGACCTGGAACTGACCTGAAATTGACCAAAGACCAACCAACAGACTAAAAACTGATCAAGACTGGCCTGGAACTGACCTGAAATTGACCAAAGACCAACCAACAGACTAAAAACTGACTTGGAACTGCCCTGAAATTGACCAAAAACCAACCTACAGACTAAAAACTGATCAAAACTGACCTGGAACCGACCTGAAATTGACCAAAAACCAACCAACAGACTAAAAACTGACCAAAACTGACCTGAAATTGACCAAAAACCAACCTACAGACTAAAAACTGACCAAAACTGACCTGGAACTGCCCTGAAATTGACCAAAAACCAACCTACAGACTAAAAACTGACCAAAACTGACCTGAAATTGACCAAAAACCAACCTACAGACTAAAAACTGACCAAAACTGACCTGGAACTGCCCTGAAATTGACAAAAAACCAACCAACAGACTAAAAACTGACCAAAACTGATCAAAACTGACCTGGAACTGACCTGAAATTGACCAAAGACCAACCAACAGGCTAAAAACTGACCAAAACTGACCTGGAACTGACCTGAAATTGACCAAAGACCAACCAACAGATTAAAAACTGATCAAAACTGACCTGGAACCGACCTGAAATTGACCAAAAACCAACCAACAGACTAAAAACTGACCAAAACTGACCTGAAATTGACCAAAAACCAACCTACAGACTAAAAAACTGACCAAAACTGACCAAAACTGACCTGGAACTGACCTGAAATTGACCACAGACCAACCAACAGACTAAAAACTGATCAAGACTGGCCTGGAACTGACCTGAAATTGACCACAGACCAACCAACACACTAGAAACAGACCAAAACTGATCAAAACTGACCTGGAACTGACCTGAATCTGACCAAAGACCAACCAACAGACTAAAAACTGACCTGGAACTGCCCTGAAATTGACCAAAAACCAACCTACAGACTAAAAACTGATCAAAACTGACCTGGAACCGACCTGAAATTGACCAAAAACCAACCAACAGACTAAAAACTGATCAAGACTGGCCTGGAACTGACCTGAAATTGACCACAGACCAACCAACAGACTAAAAACTGATCAAAACTGACCTGGAACCGACCTGAAATTGACCAAAAACCAACCAACAGACTAAAAACTGACCAAAACTGACCTGAAATTGACCAAAAACCAACCTACAGACTAAAAACTGACCAAAACTGACCAAAACTGACCTGGAACTGACCTGAAATTGACCAAAGACCAACCAACAGACTAAAAACTGACCTGGAACTGCCCTGAAATTGACCAAAAACCAACCAACAGACTAAAAACTGACCAAAACTGACCTGAAATTGACCAAAAACCAACCTACAGACTAAAAACTGACCAAAACTGACCAAAACTGACCTGGAACTGACCTGAAATTGACCACAGACCAACCAACAGACTAAAAACTGATCAAGACTGGCCTGGAACCGACCTGAAATTGACCAAAAACCAACCAACAGACTAAAAACTGATCAAGACTGGCCCGGAACTGACCTGAAATTGACCACAGACCAACCAACACACTAGAAACAGACCAAAACTGATCAAAACTGACCTGGAACTGACCTGAAATTGACCAAAGACCAACCAACAGACTAAAAACTGATCAAGACTGGCCTGGAACTGACCTGAAATTGACCAAAGACCAACCAACAGACTAAAAACTGACTTGGAACTGCCCTGAAATTGACCAAAAACCAACCTACAGACTAAAAACTGATCAAAACTGACCTGGAACCGACCTGAAATTGACCAAAAACCAACCAACAGACTAAAAACTGATCAAGACTGGCCTGGAACTGACCTGAAATTGACCACAGACCAACCAACAGACTAGAAACAGACCAAAACTGATCAAAACTGACCTGGAACTGACCTGAAATTGACCAAAGACCAACCAACACACTAGAAATAGACCAAAACTGATCAAAACTGACCTAGAACTGACCTGAAATTGACCAAAGACCAACCAACACACTAAAAACTGACCTGGAACTGCCCTGAAATTGACCAAAAACCAACCTACAGACTAAAAACTGACCAAAACTGACCTGGAACCGACCTGAAATTGACCAAAAACCAACCAACAGACTAAAAACTGACCAAAACTGACCTGAAATTGACCAAAAACCAACCTACAGACTAAAAACTGACCAAAACTGACCTGGAACTGCCCTGAAATTGACCAAAAACCAACCAACAGACTAAAAACTGACCAAAACTGATCAAAACTGACCTGGAACTGACCTGAAATTGACCAAAGACCAACCAACAGGCTAAAAACTGACCAAAACTGACCTGGAACTGACCTGAAATTGACCAAAGACCAACCAACAGATTAAAAACTGATCAAAACTGACCTGGAACCGACCTGAAATTGACCAAAAACCAACCAACAGACTAAAAACTGACCAAAACTGACCTGAAATTGACCAAAAACCAACCTACAGACTAAAAACTGACCAAAACTGACCAAAACTGACCTGGAACTGACCTGAAATTGACCACAGACCAACCAACAGACTAAAAACTGATCAAGACTGGCCTGGAACTGACCTGAAATTGACCACAGACCAACCAACACACTAGAAACAGACCAAAACTGATCAAAACTGACCTGGAACTGACCTGAATCTGACCAAAGACCAACCAACAGACTAAAAACTGACCTGGAACTGCCCTGAAATTGACCAAAAACCAACCTACAGACTAAAAACTGATCAAAACTGACCTGGAACCGACCTGAAATTGACCAAAAACCAACCAACAGACTAAAAACTGATCAAGACTGGCCTGGAACTGACCTGAAATTGACCACAGACCAACCAACAGACTAAAAACTGATCAAAACTGACCTGGAACCGACCTGAAATTGACCAAAAACCAACCAACAGACTAAAAACTGACCAAAACTGACCTGAAATTGACCAAAAACCAACCTACAGACTAAAAACTGACCAAAACTGACCAAAACTGACCTGGAACTGACCTGAAATTGACCAAAGACCAACCAACAGACTAAAAACTGACCTGGAACTGCCCTGAAATTGACCAAAAACCAACCAACAGACTAAAAACTGACCAAAACTGACCTGAAATTGACCAAAAACCAACCTACAGACTAAAAACTGACCAAAACTGACCAAAACTGACCTGGAACTGACCTGAAATTGACCACAGACCAACCAACAGACTAAAAACTGATCAAGACTGGCCTGGAACCGACCTGAAATTGACCAAAAACCAACCAACAGACTAAAAACTGATCAAGACTGGCCCGGAACTGACCTGAAATTGACCACAGACCAACCAACACACTAGAAACAGACCAAAACTGATCAAAACTGACCTGGAACTGACCTGAAATTGACCAAAGACCAACCAACAGACTAAAAACTGATCAAGACTGGCCTGGAACTGACCTGAAATTGACCAAAGACCAACCAACAGACTAAAAACTGACTTGGAACTGCCCTGAAATTGACCAAAAACCAACCTACAGACTAAAAACTGATCAAAACTGACCTGGAACCGACCTGAAATTGACCAAAAACCAACCAACAGACTAAAAACTGATCAAGACTGGCCTGGAACTGACCTGAAATTGACCACAGACCAACCAACAGACTAGAAACAGACCAAAACTGATCAAAACTGACCTGGAACTGACCTGAAATTGACCAAAGACCAACCAACACACTAGAAATAGACCAAAACTGATCAAAACTGACCTAGAACTGACCTGAAATTGACCAAAGACCAACCAACACACTAAAAACTGACCTGGAACTGCCCTGAAATTGACCAAAAACCAACCTACAGACTAAAAACTGACCAAAACTGACCTGGAACCGACCTGAAATTGACCAAAAACCAACCAACAGACTAAAAACTGACCACAACTGACCTGAAATTGACCAAAAACCAACCTACAGACTAAAAACTGACCAAAACTGACCTGGAACTGCCCTGAAATTGACCAAAAACCAACCAACAGACTAAAAACTGACCAAAACTGATCAAAACTGACCTGGAACTGACCTGAAATTGACCAAAGACCAACCAACAGGCTAAAAACTGACCAAAACTGACCTGGAACTGACCTGAAATTGACCAAAGACCAACCAACAGATTAAAAACTGATCAAAACTGACCTGGAACCGACCTGAAATTGACCAAAAACCAACCAACAGACTAAAAACTGACCAAAACTGACCTGAAATTGACCAAAAACCAACCTACAGACTAAAAACTGACCAAAACTGACCAAAACTGACCTGGAACTGACCTGAAATTGACCACAGACCAACCAACAGACTAAAAACTGATGAAGACTGGCCTGGAACTGACCTGAAATTGACCACAGACCAACCAACACAGTAGAAACAGACCAAAACTGATCAAAACTGACCTGGAACTGACCTGAAATTGACCAAAGACCAACCAACAGACTAAAAACTGACCTGGAACTGCCCTAGAATTGACCAAAAACAACCTACAGACTAAAAACTGACCAAAACTGACCAAAACTGACCTGGAACTGACCTGAAATTGACCACAGACCAACCAACAGACTAAAAACTGATCAAGACTGGCCTGGAACTGACCTGGAACTGACCTGAAATTGACCAAAGACCAACCAACAGACTAAAAACTGACCTGGAACTGCCCTGAAATTGACCAAAAACCAACCTACAGACTAAAAACTGATCAAAACTCACCTGGAACCGACCTGAAATTGACCAAAAACCAACCAACAGACTAAAAACTGACCAAAACTGACCTGAAATTGACCAAAAACCAACCTACAGACTAAAAACTGACCAAAACTGACCAAAACTGACCTGGAACTGACCTGAAATTGACCACAGACCAACCAACAGACTAAAAACTGATCAAGACTGGCCTGGAACTGACCTGAAATTGACCACAGACCAACCAACAGACTAGAAACAGACCAAAACTGATCAAAACTGACCTGGAACTGACCTGAAATTGACCAAAGACCAACCAACACACTAGAAATAGACCAAAACTGATCAAAACTGACCTAGAACTGACCTGAAATTGACCAAAGACCAACCAACACACTAAAAACTGACCTGGAACTGCCCTGAAATTGACCAAAAACCAACCTACAGACTAAAAACTGACCAAAACTGACCTGGAACCGACCTGAAATTGACCAAAAACCAACCAACAGACTAAAAAACTGACCAAAACTGACCTGAAATTGACCAAAAACCAACCTACAGACTAAAAACTGACCAAAACTGACCTGGAACTGCCCTGAAATTGACCAAAAACCAACCAACAGACTAAAAACTGACCAAAACTGATCAAAACTGACCTGGAACTGACCTGAAATTGACCAAAGACCAACCAACAGACTAAAAACTGACCAAAACTGACCTGGAACTGACCTGAAATTGACCAAAGACCAACCAACAGATTAAAAACTGATCAAAACTGACCTGGAACCGACCTGAAATTGACCAAAAACCAACCAACAGACTAAAAACTGACCAAAACTGACCTGAAATTGACCAAAAACCAACCTACAGACTAAAAACTGACCAAAACTGACCAAAACTGACCTGGAACTGACCTGAAATTGACCACAGACCAACCAACAGACTAAAAACTGATCAAGACTGGCCTGGAACTGACCTGAAATTGACCACAGACCAACCAGCAGACTAGAAACAGACCAAAACTGATCAAAACTGACCTGGAACTGACCTGAAATTGACCAAAGACCAACCAACAGACTAAAAACTGACCTGGAACTGACCTGAAATTGACCAAAAACCAACCTACAGACTAAAAACTGATCAAAACTGACCTGGAACCGACCTGAAATTGACCAAAAACCAACCAACAGACTAAAAACTGATGAAGACTGGCCTGGAACTGACCTGAAATTGACCACAGACCAACCAACACAGTAGAAACAGACCAAAACTGATCAAAACTGACCTGGAACTGACCTGAAATTGACCAAAGACCAACCAACAGACTAAAAACTGACCTGGAACTGCCCTAGAATTGACCAAAAACAACCTACAGACTAAAAAACTGACCAAAACTGACCAAAACTGACCTGGAACTGACCTGAAATTGACCACAGACCAACCAACAGACTAAAAACTGATCAAGACTGGCCTGGAACTGACCTGGAACTGACCTGAAATTGACCAAAGACCAACCAACAGACTAAAAACTGACCTGGAACTGCCCTGAAATTGACCAAAAACCAACCTACAGACTAAAAACTGATCAAAACTCACCTGGAACCGACCTGAAATTGACCAAAAACCAACCAACAGACTAAAAACTGACCAAAACTGACCTGAAATTGACCAAAAACCAACCTACAGACTAAAAACTGACCAAAACTGACCAAAACTGACCTGGAACTGACCTGAAATTGACCACAGACCAACCAACAGACTAAAAACTGATCAAGACTGGCCTGGAACTGACCTGAAATTGACCACAGACCAACCAACAGACTAGAAACAGACCAAAACTGATCAAAACTGACCTGGAACTGACCTGAAATTGACCAAAGACCAACCAACACACTAGAAATAGACCAAAACTGATCAAAACTGACCTAGAACTGACCTGAAATTGACCAAAGACCAACCAACACACTAAAAACTGACCTGGAACTGCCCTGAAATTGACCAAAAACCAACCTACAGACTAAAAACTGACCAAAACTGACCTGGAACCGACCTGAAATTGACCAAAAACCAACCAACAGACTAAAAACTGACCAAAACTGACCTGAAATTGACCAAAAACCAACCTACAGACTAAAAACTGACCAAAACTGACCTGGAACTGCCCTGAAATTGACCAAAAACCAACCAACAGACTAAAAACTGACCAAAACTGATCAAAACTGACCTGGAACTGACCTGAAATTGACCAAAGACCAACCAACAGACTAAAAACTGACCAAAACTGACCTGGAACTGACCTGAAATTGACCAAAGACCAACCAACAGATTAAAAACTGATCAAAACTGACCTGGAACCGACCTGAAATTGACCAAAAACCAACCAACAGACTAAAAACTGACCAAAACTGACCTGAAATTGACCAAAAACCAACCTACAGACTAAAAACTGACCAAAACTGACCAAAACTGACCTGGAACTGACCTGAAATTGACCACAGACCAACCAACAGACTAAAAACTGATCAAGACTGGCCTGGAACTGACCTGAAATTGACCACAGACCAACCAGCAGACTAGAAACAGACCAAAACTGATCAAAACTGACCTGGAACTGACCTGAAATTGACCAAAGACCAACCAACAGACTAAAAACTGACCTGGAACTGACCTGAAATTGACCAAAAACCAACCTACAGACTAAAAACTGATCAAAACTGACCTGGAACCGACCTGAAATTGACCAAAAACCAACCAACAGACTAAAAACTGATGAAGACTGGCCTGGAACTGACCTGAAATTGACCACAGACCAACCAACACAGTAGAAACAGACCAAAACTGATCAAAACTGACCTGGAACTGACCTGAAATTGACCAAAGACCAACCAACAGACTAAAAACTGACCTGGAACTGCCCTAGAATTGACCAAAAACAACCTACAGACTAAAAACTGACCAAAACTGACCAAAACTGACCTGGAACTGACCTGAAATTGACCACAGACCAACCAACAGACTAAAAACTGATCAAGACTGGCCTGGAACTGACCTGGAACTGACCTGAAATTGACCAAAGACCAACCAACAGACTAAAAACTGACCTGGAACTGCCCTGAAATTGACCAAAAACCAACCTACAGACTAAAAACTGATCAAAACTCACCTGGAACCGACCTGAAATTGACCAAAAACCAACCAACAGACTAAAAACTGATGAAGACTGGCCTGGAACTGACCTGAAATTGACCACAGACCAACCAACACACTAGAAACAGACCAAAACTGATCAAAACTGACCTAGAACTGACCTGAAATTGACCAAAGACCAACCAACACACTAAAAACTGACCTGGAACTGCCCTGAAATTGACCAAAAACCAACCTACAGACTAAAAACTGACCAAAACTGACCTGGAACCGACCTGAAATTGACCAAAAACCAACCAACAGACTAAAAACTGACCACAACTGACCTGAAATTGACCAAAAACCAACCTACAGACTAAAAACTGACCAAAACTGACCTGGAACTGCCCTGAAATTGACCAAAAACCAACCAACAGACTAAAAACTGACCAAAACTGATCAAAACTGACCTGGAACTGACCTGAAATTGACCAAAGACCAACCAACAGGCTAAAAACTGACCAAAACTGACCTGGAACTGACCTGAAATTGACCAAAGACCAACCAACAGATTAAAAACTGATCAAAACTGACCTGGAACCGACCTGAAATTGACCAAAAACCAACCAACAGACTAAAAACTGACCAAAACTGACCTGAAATTGACCAAAAACCAACCTACAGACTAAAAACTGACCAAAACTGACCAAAACTGACCTGGAACTGACCTGAAATTGACCACAGACCAACCAACAGACTAAAAACTGATGAAGACTGGCCTGGAACTGACCTGAAATTGACCACAGACCAACCAACACAGTAGAAACAGACCAAAACTGATCAAAACTGACCTGGAACTGACCTGAAATTGACCAAAGACCAACCAACAGACTAAAAACTGACCTGGAACTGCCCTAGAATTGACCAAAAACAACCTACAGACTAAAAACTGACCAAAACTGACCAAAACTGACCTGGAACTGACCTGAAATTGACCACAGACCAACCAACAGACTAAAAACTGATCAAGACTGGCCTGGAACTGACCTGGAACTGACCTGAAATTGACCAAAGACCAACCAACAGACTAAAAACTGACCTGGAACTGCCCTGAAATTGACCAAAAACCAACCTACAGACTAAAAACTGATCAAAACTCACCTGGAACCGACCTGAAATTGACCAAAAACCAACCAACAGACTAAAAACTGACCAAAACTGACCTGAAATTGACCAAAAACCAACCTACAGACTAAAAACTGACCAAAACTGACCAAAACTGACCTGGAACTGACCTGAAATTGACCACAGACCAACCAACAGACTAAAAACTGATCAAGACTGGCCTGGAACTGACCTGAAATTGACCACAGACCAACCAACAGACTAGAAACAGACCAAAACTGATCAAAACTGACCTGGAACTGACCTGAAATTGACCAAAGACCAACCAACACACTAGAAATAGACCAAAACTGATCAAAACTGACCTAGAACTGACCTGAAATTGACCAAAGACCAACCAACACACTAAAAACTGACCTGGAACTGCCCTGAAATTGACCAAAAACCAACCTACAGACTAAAAACTGACCAAAACTGACCTGGAACCGACCTGAAATTGACCAAAAACCAACCAACAGACTAAAAACTGACCAAAACTGACCTGAAATTGACCAAAAACCAACCTACAGACTAAAAACTGACCAAAACTGACCTGGAACTGCCCTGAAATTGACCAAAAACCAACCAACAGACTAAAAACTGACCAAAACTGATCAAAACTGACCTGGAACTGACCTGAAATTGACCAAAGACCAACCAACAGACTAAAAACTGACCAAAACTGACCTGGAACTGACCTGAAATTGACCAAAGACCAACCAACAGATTAAAAACTGATCAAAACTGACCTGGAACCGACCTGAAATTGACCAAAAACCAACCAACAGACTAAAAACTGACCAAAACTGACCTGAAATTGACCAAAAACCAACCTACAGACTAAAAACTGACCAAAACTGACCAAAACTGACCTGGAACTGACCTGAAATTGACCACAGACCAACCAACAGACTAAAAACTGATCAAGACTGGCCTGGAACTGACCTGAAATTGACCACAGACCAACCAGCAGACTAGAAACAGACCAAAACTGATCAAAACTGACCTGGAACTGACCTGAAATTGACCAAAGACCAACCAACAGACTAAAAACTGACCTGGAACTGACCTGAAATTGACCAAAAACCAACCTACAGACTAAAAACTGATCAAAACTGACCTGGAACCGACCTGAAATTGACCAAAAACCAACCAACAGACTAAAAACTGATGAAGACTGGCCTGGAACTGACCTGAAATTGACCACAGACCAACCAACACAGTAGAAACAGACCAAAACTGATCAAAACTGACCTGGAACTGACCTGAAATTGACCAAAGACCAACCAACAGACTAAAAACTGACCTGGAACTGCCCTAGAATTGACCAAAAACAACCTACAGACTAAAAACTGACCAAAACTGACCAAAACTGACCTGGAACTGACCTGAAATTGACCACAGACCAACCAACAGACTAAAAACTGATCAAGACTGGCCTGGAACTGACCTGGAACTGACCTGAAATTGACCAAAGACCAACCAACAGACTAAAAACTGACCTGGAACTGCCCTGAAATTGACCAAAAACCAACCTACAGACTAAAAACTGATCAAAACTCACCTGGAACCGACCTGAAATTGACCAAAAACCAACCAACAGACTAAAAACTGACCAAAACTGACCTGAAATTGACCAAAAACCAACCTACAGACTAAAAACTGACCAAAACTGACCAAAACTGACCTGGAACTGACCTGAAATTGACCACAGACCAACCAACAGACTAAAAACTGATCAAGACTGGCCTGGAACTGACCTGAAATTGACCACAGACCAACCAACAGACTAGAAACAGACCAAAACTGATCAAAACTGACCTGGAACTGACCTGAAATTGACCAAAGACCAACCAACACACTAGAAATAGACCAAAACTGATCAAAACTGACCTAGAACTGACCTGAAATTGACCAAAGACCAACCAACACACTAAAAACTGACCTGGAACTGCCCTGAAATTGACCAAAAACCAACCTACAGACTAAAAACTGACCAAAACTGACCTGGAACCGACCTGAAATTGACCAAAAACCAACCAACAGACTAAAAACTGACCAAAACTGACCTGAAATTGACCAAAAACCAACCTACAGACTAAAAACTGACCAAAACTGACCTGGAACTGCCCTGAAATTGACCAAAAACCAACCAACAGACTAAAAACTGACCAAAACTGATCAAAACTGACCTGGAACTGACCTGAAATTGACCAAAGACCAACCAACAGACTAAAAACTGACCAAAACTGACCTGGAACTGACCTGAAATTGACCAAAGACCAACCAACAGATTAAAAACTGATCAAAACTGACCTGGAACCGACCTGAAATTGACCAAAAACCAACCAACAGACTAAAAACTGACCAAAACTGACCTGAAATTGACCAAAAACCAACCTACAGACTAAAAACTGACCAAAACTGACCAAAACTGACCTGGAACTGACCTGAAATTGACCACAGACCAACCAACAGACTAAAAACTGATCAAGACTGGCCTGGAACTGACCTGAAATTGACCACAGACCAACCAGCAGACTAGAAACAGACCAAAACTGATCAAAACTGACCTGGAACTGACCTGAAATTGACCAAAGACCAACCAACAGACTAAAAACTGACCTGGAACTGACCTGAAATTGACCAAAAACCAACCTACAGACTAAAAACTGATCAAAACTGACCTGGAACCGACCTGAAATTGACCAAAAACCAACCAACAGACTAAAAACTGATGAAGACTGGCCTGGAACTGACCTGAAATTGACCACAGACCAACCAACACAGTAGAAACAGACCAAAACTGATCAAAACTGACCTGGAACTGACCTGAAATTGACCAAAGACCAACCAACAGACTAAAAACTGACCTGGAACTGCCCTAGAATTGACCAAAAACAACCTACAGACTAAAAACTGACCAAAACTGACCAAAACTGACCTGGAACTGACCTGAAATTGACCACAGACCAACCAACAGACTAAAAACTGATCAAGACTGGCCTGGAACTGACCTGGAACTGACCTGAAATTGACCAAAGACCAACCAACAGACTAAAAACTGACCTGGAACTGCCCTGAAATTGACCAAAAACCAACCTACAGACTAAAAACTGATCAAAACTCACCTGGAACCGACCTGAAATTGACCAAAAACCAACCAACAGACTAAAAACTGATGAAGACTGGCCTGGAACTGACCTGAAATTGACCACAGACCAACCAACACACTAGAAACAGACCAAAACTGATCAAAACTGACCTGGAACAGACCTGAAATTGACCAAAGACCAACCAACAGACTAAAAACTGACCTGGAACTGCCCTGAAATTGACCAAAAACCAACCTACAGACTAAAAACTGATCAAAACTGACCTGGAACCGACCTGAAATTGACCAAAAACCAACCAACAGACTAAAAACTGACCAAAACTGACCTGAAATTGACCAAAAACCAACCAACAGACTAAAAACTGACCAAAACTGACCTGAAATTGACCAAAAACCAACCAACAGACTAAAAACTGACCAAAACTGACCTGAAATTGACCAAAAACCAACCTACAGACTAAAAACTGACCAAAACTGACCAAAACTGACCTGGAACTGACCTGAAATTGAACACAGACAAACCAATAGACTAAAAACTGATCAAGACTGGCCTGGAACTGACCTGAAATTGACCACAGACCAACCAACAGACTAGAAACAGACCAAAACTGATCAAAACTGACCTGGAACTGACCTGAAATTGACCAAAGACCAACCAACAGACTAAAAACTGACCTGGAACTGCCCTGAAATTGACCAAAAACCAACCTACAGACTAAAAACTGATCAAAACTGACCTGGAACCGACCTGAAATTGACCAAAAACCAACCAACACACTAAAAACTGATCAAGACTGGCCTGGAACTGACCTGAAATTGACCACAGACCAACCAACAGACTAAAAACTGATCAAAACTGACCTGAAATTGACCAAAGACCAACCTACAGACTAAAAACTGATCAAAACTGACCTGGAACTGACCTGAAATTGACCAAAGACCGACCAACAGACTAAAAACTGACCTGGAACTGCCCTGAAATTGACCAAAAACCAACCTACACACTAAAAACTGACCAAAACTGATCGAAACTGACCTGGAACTGACCTGAAATTGACCAAAGACCAACCAACAGACTAAAAACTGACCTGGAACTGACCTGAAATTGACCAAAGACCAACCAACAGACTAAAAACTGACCTGGAACTGCCCTGAAATTGACCAAAAACCAACCTACAGACTAAAAACTGATCAAAACTGACCTGGAACCGACCTGAAATTTACCAAAAACCAACCAACAGACTAAAAACTGATCAAGACTGGCCTGGAACTGACCTGAAATTGACCACAGACCAACCAACACACTAGAAACAGACCAAAACTGATCAAAACTGACCTGGAACCGACCTGAAATTGACCAAAAACCAACCAACAGACTAAAAACTGACCAAAACTGACCTGAAATTGACCAAAAACCAACCTACAGACTAAAAACTGACCAAAACTGACCAAAACTGACCTGGAACTGACCTGAAATTGACCACAGACCAACCAACAGACTAAAAACTGATCAAGACTGGCCTGGAACTGACCTGAAATTGACCACAGACCAACCAACAGACTAGAAACAGACCAAAACTGATCAAAACTGACCTGGAACTGACCTGAAATTGACCAAAGACCAACCAACAGACTAAAAACTGACCTGGAACTGCCCTGAAATTGACCAAAAACCAACCTACAGACTAAAAACTGATCAAAACTGACCTGGAACCGACCTGAAATTGACCAAAAACCAACCAACAGACTAAAAACTGATCAAGACTGGCCTGGAACTGACCTGAAATTGACCACAGACCAACCAACACACTAGAAACACACCAAAACTGACCTGGAACTGACCTGAAATTGACCAAAGACCAACCAACAGACTAAAAACTGACCTGGAACTGCCCTGAAATTGACCAAAAACCAACCAACAGACTAAAAACTGATCAAAACTGACCTGAAATTGACCAAAAACCAACCTACAGACTAAAAACTGATCAAAACTGACCTGGAACTGACCTGAAATTGACCAAAGACCAACCAACAGACTAAAAACTGACCAAAACTGACCTGGAACTGACCTGAAATTGACCACAGACCAACCAACACACTAGAAATAGACCAAAACTGATCAAAACTGACCTGGAACTGACCTGAAATTGACCAAAGACCAACCAACAGACTAAAAACTGACCTGGAACTGCCCTGAAATTGACCAAAAACCAACCTACAAACTAAAAACTGATCAAAACTGACCTGGAACCGACCTGAAATTGACCAAAAACCAACCAACAGACTAAAAACTGATCAAGACTGGCCTGGAACTGACCTGAAATTGACCACAGACCAACCAACACACTAGAAACAGACCAAAACTGATCAAAACTGACCTGGAACTGACCTGAAATTGACCACAGACCAACCAACAGACTAAAAACTGATCAAGACTGGCCTGGAACTGACCTGGAACTGACCTGAAATTGACCACAGACCAACCAACAGACTAAAAACTGATCAAAACTGACCTGAAATTGACCAAAGACCAACCTACAGACTAAAAACTGATCAAAACTGACCTGGAACTGACCTGAAATTGACCAAAGACCAACCAACAGACTAAAAACTGACCAAAACTGACCTGGAACTGACCTGAAATTGACCACAGACCAACCAACACACTAGAAATAGACCAAAACTGATCAAAACTGACCTGGAACTGACCTGAAATTGACCAAAGACCGACCAACAGGCTAAAAACTGACCTGGAACTGCCCTGAAATTGACCAAAAACCAACCTACACACTAAAAACTGACCAAAACTGATCGAAACTGACCTGGAACTGACCTGAAATTGACCAAAGACCAACCAACAGACTAAAAACTGACCTGGAACTGACCTGAAATTGACCAAAGACCAACCAACAGACTAAAAACTGACCTGGAACTGCCCTGAAATTGACCAAAAACCAACCTACAGACTAAAAACTGATCAAAACTGACCTGGAACCGACCTGAAATTTACCAAAAACCAACCAACAGACTAAAAACTGATCAAGACTGGCCTGGAACTGACCTGAAATTGACCACAGACCAACCAACACACTAGAAACAGACCAAAACTGATCAAAACTGACCTGGAACCGACCTGAAATTGACCAAAAACCAACCAACAGACTAAAAACTGACCAAAACTGACCTGAAATTGACCAAAAACCAACCTACAGACTAAAAACTGACCAAAACTGACCAAAACTGACCTGGAACTGACCTGAAATTGACCACAGACCAACCAACAGACTAAAAACTGATCAAGACTGGCCTGGAACTGACCTGAAATTGACCACAGACCAACCAACAGACTAGAAACAGACCAAAACTGATCAAAACTGACCTGGAACTGACCTGAAATTGACCAAAGACCAACCAACAGACTAAAAACTGACCTGGAACTGCCCTGAAATTGACCAAAAACCAACCTACAGACTAAAAACTGATCAAAACTGACCTGGAACCGACCTGAAATTGACCAAAAACCAACCAACAGACTAAAAACTGATCAAGACTGGCCTGGAACTGACCTGAAATTGACCACAGACCAACCAACACACTAGAAACACACCAAAACTGACCTGGAACTGACCTGAAATTGACCAAAGACCAACCAACAGACTAAAAACTGACCTGGAACTGCCCTGAAATTGACCAAAAACCAACCAACAGACTAAAAACTGATCAAAACTGACCTGAAATTGACCAAAAACCAACCTACAGACTAAAAACTGATCAAAACTGACCTGGAACTGACCTGAAATTGACCAAAGACCAACCAACAGACTAAAAACTGACCAAAACTGACCTGGAACTGACCTGAAATTGACCACAGACCAACCAACACACTAGAAATAGACCAAAACTGATCAAAACTGACCTGGAACTGACCTGAAATTGACCAAAGACCAACCAACAGACTAAAAACTGACCTGGAACTGCCCTGAAATTGACCAAAAACCAACCTACAAACTAAAAACTGATCAAAACTGACCTGGAACCGACCTGAAATTGACCAAAAACCAACCAACAGACTAAAAACTGATCAAGACTGGCCTGGAACTGACCTGAAATTGACCACAGACCAACCAACACACTAGAAACAGACCAAAACTGATCAAAACTGACCTGGAACTGACCTGAAATTGACCAAAGACCAACCAACAGACTAAAAACTGACCTGGAACTGCCCTGAAATTGACCAAAAACCAACCAACAGACTAAAAACTGATCAAAACTGACCTGAAATTGACCAAAAACCAACCTACAGACTAAAAACTGATCAAAACTGACCTGGAACTGACCTGAAATTGACCAAAGACCAACCAACAGACTAAAAACTGACCAAAACTGACCTGGAACTGACCTGAAATTGACCACAGACCAACCAACACACTAGAAATAGACCAAAACTGATCAAAACTGACCTGGAACTGACCTGAAATTGACCAAAAACCAACCAACAGACTAAAAACTGATCAAGACTGGCCTGGAACTGACCTGAAATTGACCACAGACCAACCAACACACTAGAAATAGACCAAAACTGATCAAAACTGACCTGGAACTGACCTGAAATTGACCAAAGACCAACCAACAGACTAAAAACTGACCTGAAACTGCCCTGAAATTGACCAAAAACCAACCTACAGACTAAAAACTGACCAAAACTGACCAAAACTGACCTGGAACTGACCTGAAATTGACCACAGACCAACCAACAGACTAAAAACTGATCAAGACTGGCCTGGAACTGACCTGAAATTGACCACAGACCAACCAACAGACTAGAAACAGACCAAAACTGATCGAAACTGACCTGGAACTGACCTGAAATTGACCACAGACCAACCAACAGACTAAAAACTGATCAAGACTGGCCTGGAACTGACCTGGAACTGACCTGAAATTGACCAAAGACCAACCAACAGACTAAAAACTGACCTGGAACTGCCCTGAAATTGACCAAAAACCAACCTACAGACTAAAAACTGATCAAAACTGACCTGGAACCGACCTGAAATTGACCAAAAACCAACCAACAGACTAAAAACTGATCAAGACTGGCCTGGAACTGACCTGAAATTGACCACAGACCAACCAACACACTAGAAACAGACCAAAACTGATCAAAACTGACCTGGAACCGACCTGAAATTGACCAAAAACCAACCTACAGACTAAAAACTGACCAAAACTGACCAAAACTGACCTGGAACTGACCTGAAATTAACCACAGACCAACCAACACACTAGAAACAGACCAAAACTGATCAAAACTGACCTGGAACTGACCTGAAATTGACCAAAGACCAACCAACAGACTAAAAACTGACCTGGAACTGCCCTGAAATTGACCAAAAACCAACCTACAGACTAAAAAACTGACCAAAACTGACCTGAGATTGACCAAAGACCAACCAACAAACTAAAAACTGACCAAAACTGATCAAAACTGACCTGGAACTGTCCTGAAATTGACCAAAGACCAACCAACAGACTAAAAACTGACCAAAACTGACCTGGAACTGACCTGAAATTGACCACAGACCAACCAACACACTAGAAATAGACCAAAACTGATCAAAACTGACCTGGAACTGACCTGAAATTGACCAAAGACCGACCAACAGGCTAAAAACTGACCTGGAACTGCCCTGAAATTGACCAAAAACCAACCTACACACTAAAAACTGACCAAAACTGATCGAAACTGACCTGGAACTGACCTGAAATTGACCAAAGACCAACCAACAGACTAAAAACTGACCTGGAACTGACCTGAAATTGACCAAAGACCAACCAACAGACTAAAAACTGACCTGGAACTGCCCTGAAATTGACCAAAAACCAACCTACAGACTAAAAACTGATCAAAACTGACCTGGAACCGACCTGAAATTTACCAAAAACCAACCAACAGACTAAAAACTGATCAAGACTGGCCTGGAACTGACCTGAAATTGACCACAGACCAACCAACACACTAGAAACAGACCAAAACTGATCAAAACTGACCTGGAACCGACCTGAAATTGACCAAAAACCAACCAACAGACTAAAAACTGACCAAAACTGACCTGAAATTGACCAAAAACCAACCTACAGACTAAAAACTGACCAAAACTGACCAAAACTGACCTGGAACTGACCTGAAATTGACCACAGACCAACCAACAGACTAAAAACTGATCAAGACTGGCCTGGAACTGACCTGAAATTGACCACAGACCAACCAACAGACTAGAAACAGACCAAAACTGATCAAAACTGACCTGGAACTGACCTGAAATTGACCAAAGACCAACCAACAGACTAAAAACTGACCTGGAACTGCCCTGAAATTGACCAAAAACCAACCTACAGACTAAAAACTGATCAAAACTGACCTGGAACCGACCTGAAATTGACCAAAAACCAACCAACAGACTAAAAACTGATCAAGACTGGCCTGGAACTGACCTGAAATTGACCACAGACCAACCAACACACTAGAAACACACCAAAACTGACCTGGAACTGACCTGAAATTGACCAAAGACCAACCAACAGACTAAAAACTGACCTGGAACTGCCCTGAAATTGACCAAAAACCAACCAACAGACTAAAAACTGATCAAAACTGACCTGAAATTGACCAAAAACCAACCTACAGACTAAAAACTGATCAAAACTGACCTGGAACTGACCTGAAATTGACCAAAGACCAACCAACAGACTAAAAACTGACCAAAACTGACCTGGAACTGACCTGAAATTGACCACAGACCAACCAACACACTAGAAATAGACCAAAACTGATCAAAACTGACCTGGAACTGACCTGAAATTGACCAAAAACCAACCAACAGACTAAAAACTGATCAAGACTGGCCTGGAACTGACCTGAAATTGACCACAGACCAACCAACACACTAGAAATAGACCAAAACTGATCAAAACTGACCTGGAACTGACCTGAAATTGACCAAAGACCAACCAACAGACTAAAAACTGACCTGAAACTGCCCTGAAATTGACCAAAAACCAACCTACAGACTAAAAACTGACCAAAACTGACCAAAACTGACCTGGAACTGACCTGAAATTGACCACAGACCAACCAACAGACTAAAAACTGATCAAGACTGGCCTGGAACTGACCTGAAATTGACCACAGACCAACCAACAGACTAGAAACAGACCAAAACTGATCGAAACTGACCTGGAACTGACCTGAAATTGACCACAGACCAACCAACAGACTAAAAACTGATCAAGACTGGCCTGGAACTGACCTGGAACTGACCTGAAATTGACCAAAAACCAACCTACAGACTAAAAACTGACCAAAACTGACCAAAACTGACCTGGAACTGACCTGAAATTAACCACAGACCAACCAACACACTAGAAACAGACCAAAACTGATCAAAACTGACCTGGAACTGACCTGAAATTGACCAAAGACCAACCAACAGACTAAAAACTGACCTGGAACTGCCCTGAAATTGACCAAAAACCAACCTACAGACTAAAAAACTGACCAAAACTGACCTGAGATTGACCAAAGACCAACCAACAAACTAAAAACTGACCAAAACTGATCAAAACTGACCTGGAACTGTCCTGAAATTGACCAAAGACCAACCAACAGACTAAAAACTGATCAAGACGGGCCTGGAACTGACCTGAAATTGACCACAGACCAACCAACACACTAGAAACAGACCAAAACTGATCAAAACTGACCCGGAACTGACCTGGAACTGACCTGAAATTGACCAAAGACCAACCAACAGACTAAAAACTGACCTGGAACAGCCCTGAAATTGACCAAAAACCAACCAACAGACTAAAAACTGACCAAAACTGACCTGAAATTGACCAAAAACCAACCTACAGACTAAAAACTGACCAACACTGACCAAAACTGACCTGGAACTGACCTGAAATTGACCACAGACCAACCAACAGTCTAAAAACTGATCAAGACTGGCCTGGAACTGACCTGAAATTGACCACAGACCAACCAACAGACTAGAAACAGACCAAAACTGACCTGGAACTGACCTGAAATTGACCAAAGACCAACCAACAGACTAAAAACTGACCAAAACTGACCTGGAACTGACCTGAAATTGACCAAAGACCAACCAACAGACTAAAAACTGATCAAAACTGACCTGGAACCGACCTGAAATTGACCAAAAACCAACCAACAGAATAAAAACTGACCAAAACTGCCCTGAAATTGACCAAAAACCAACCAACAGACTAAAAACTGACCAAAACTGATCAAAACTGACCTGGAACTGACCTGAAATTGACCAAAGACCAACCAACAGACTAAAAACTGACCAAAACTGACCTGGAACTGACCTGAAATTGACCAAAGACCAACCAACAGATTAAAAACTGATCAAAACTGACCTGGAACCGACCTGAAATTGACCAAAAACCAACCAACAGACTAAAAACTGACCAAAACTGACCTGAAATTGACCAAAAACCAACCTACAGACTAAAAACTGACCAAAACTGACCTGGAACTGACCTGAAATTGACCACAGACCAACCAACAGACTAAAAACTGATCAAGACTGGCCTGGAACTGACCTGAAATTGACCACAGACCAACCAGCAGACTAGAAACAGACCAAAACTGATCAAAACTGACCTGGAACTGACCTGAAATTAACCAAAGACCAACCAACAGACTAAAAACTGACCTGGAACTGACCTGAAATTGACCAAAAACCAACCAACAGACTAAAAACTGACCAAAACTGACCTGGAACTGACCTGAAATTGACCACAGACCAACCAGCAGACTAGAAACAGACCAAAACTGATCAAAACTGACCTGGAACTGACCTGAAATTAACCAAAGACCAACCAACAGACTAAAAACTGACCTGGAACTGACCTGAAATTGACCAAAAACCAACCTACAGACTAAAAACTGATCAAAACTGACCTGGAACCGACCTGAAATTGACCAAAAACCAACCAACAGACTAAAAACTGATGAAGACTGGCCTGGAACTGACCTGAAATTGACCACAGACCAACCAACACAGTAGAAACAGACCAAAACTGATCAAAACTGACCTGGAACTGACCTGAAATTGACCAAAGACCAACCAACAGACTAAAAACTGACCAAAACTGACCTGGAACTGACCTGAAATTGACCAAAGACCAACCAACAGACTAAAAACTGATCAAAACTGACCTGGAACCGACCTGAAATTGACCAAAGACCAACCAACAGACTAAAAACTGATCAAAACTGACCTGGAACCGACCTGAAATTGACCAAAAACCAACCAACAGAATAAAAACTGACCAAAACTGACCAAAACTGACCTGGAACTGACCTGAAATTGACCACAGACCAACCAACAGACTAAAAACTGATCAAGACTGGCCTGGAACTGACCTGAAATTGACCACAGACCAACCAACAGACTAGAAACAGACCAAAACTGATCAAAACTGACCTGGAACTGACCTGAAATTGACCAAAGACCAACCAACACACTAGAAATAGACCAAAACTGATCAAAACTGACCTAGAACTGACCTGAAATTGACCAAAGACCAACCAACACACTAAAAACTGACCTGGAACTGCCCTGAAATTGACCAAAAACCAACCTACAGACTAAAAACTGACCAAAACTGACCTGGAACCGACCTGAAATTGACCAAAAACCAACCAACAGACTAAAAACTGACCAAAACTGACCTGAAATTGACCAAAAACCAACCTACAGACTAAAAACTGACCAAAACTGACCTGGAACTACCCTGAAATTGACCAAAAACCAACCAACAGACTAAAAACTGACCAAAACTGATCAAAACTGACCTGGAACTGACCTGAAATTGACCAAAGACCAACCAACAGACTAAAAACTGACCAAAACTGACCTGGAACTGACCTGAAATTGACCAAAGACCAACCAACAGATTAAAAACTGATCAAAACTGACCTGGAACCGACCTGAAATTGACCAAAAACCAACCAACAGACTAAAAACTGACCAAAACTGACCTGAAATTGACCAAAAACCAACCTACAGACTAAAAACTGACCAAAACTGACCAAAACTGACCTGGAACTGACCTGAAATTGACCACAGACCAACCAACAGACTAAAAACTGATCAAGACTGGCCTGGAACTGACCTGAAATTGACCACAGACCAACCAGCAGACTAGAAACAGACCAAAACTGATCAAAACTGACCTGGAACTGACCTGAAATTAACCAAAGACCAACCAACAGACTAAAAACTGACCTGGAACTGACCTGAAATTGACCAAAAACCAACCTACAGACTAAAAACTGATCAAAACTGACCTGGAACCGACCTGAAATTGACCAAAAACCAACCAACAGACTAAAAACTGATGAAGACTGGCCTGGAACTGACCTGAAATTGACCACAGACCAACCAACACAGTAGAAACAGACCAAAACTGATCAAAACTGACCTGGAACTGACCTGAAATTGACCAAAGACCAACCAACAGACTAAAAACTGACCTGGAACTGCCCTGAAATTGACCAAAAACCAACCAACAGACTAAAAACTGATCAAAACTGACCTGAAATTGACCAAAAACCAACCTACAGACTAAAAACTGATCAAAACTGACCTGGAACTGACCTGAAATTGACCAAAGACCAACCAACAGACTAAAAACTGACCAAAACTGACCTGGAACTGACCTGAAATTGACCACAGACCAACCAACACACTAGAAATAGACCAAAACTGATCAAAACTGACCTGGAACTGACCTGAAATTGACCAAAGACCAACCAACAGACTAAAAACTGACCTGGAACTGCCCTGAAATTGACCAAAAACCAACCTACAAACTAAAAACTGATCAAAACTGACCTGGAACCGACCTGAAATTGACCAAAAACCAACCAACAGACTAAAAACTGATCAAGACTGGCCTGGAACTGACCTGAAATTGACCACAGACCAACCAACACACTAGAAACAGACCAAAACTGATCAAAACTGACCTGGAACTGACCTGAAATTGACCAAAGACCAACCAACAGACTAAAAACTGACCTGGAACTGCCCTGAAATTGACCAAAAACCAACCAACAGACTAAAAACTGATCAAAACTGACCTGAAATTGACCAAAAACCAACCTACAGACTAAAAACTGATCAAAACTGACCTGGAACTGACCTGAAATTGACCAAAGACCAACCAACAGACTAAAAACTGACCAAAACTGACCTGGAACTGACCTGAAATTGACCACAGACCAACCAACACACTAGAAATAGACCAAAACTGATCAAAACTGACCTGGAACTGACCTGAAATTGACCAAAAACCAACCAACAGACTAAAAACTGATCAAGACTGGCCTGGAACTGACCTGAAATTGACCACAGACCAACCAACACACTAGAAATAGACCAAAACTGATCAAAACTGACCTGGAACTGACCTGAAATTGACCAAAGACCAACCAACAGACTAAAAACTGACCTGAAACTGCCCTGAAATTGACCAAAAACCAACCTACAGACTAAAAACTGACCAAAACTGACCAAAACTGACCTGGAACTGACCTGAAATTGACCACAGACCAACCAACAGACTAAAAACTGATCAAGACTGGCCTGGAACTGACCTGAAATTGACCACAGACCAACCAACAGACTAGAAACAGACCAAAACTGATCGAAACTGACCTGGAACTGACCTGAAATTGACCACAGACCAACCAACAGACTAAAAACTGATCAAGACTGGCCTGGAACTGACCTGGAACTGACCTGAAATTGACCAAAAACCAACCTACAGACTAAAAACTGACCAAAACTGACCAAAACTGACCTGGAACTGACCTGAAATTAACCACAGACCAACCAACACACTAGAAACAGACCAAAACTGATCAAAACTGACCTGGAACTGACCTGAAATTGACCAAAGACCAACCAACAGACTAAAAACTGACCTGGAACTGCCCTGAAATTGACCAAAAACCAACCTACAGACTAAAAACTGACCAAAACTGACCTGAGATTGACCAAAGACCAACCAACAAACTAAAAACTGACCAAAACTGATCAAAACTGACCTGGAACTGTCCTGAAATTGACCAAAGACCAACCAACAGACTAAAAACTGATCAAGACGGGCCTGGAACTGACCTGAAATTGACCACAGACCAACCAACACACTAGAAACAGACCAAAACTGATCAAAACTGACCCGGAACTGACCTGGAACTGACCTGAAATTGACCAAAGACCAACCAACAGACTAAAAACTGACCTGGAACAGCCCTGAAATTGACCAAAAAACCAACCAACAGACTAAAAACTGACCAAAACTGACCTGAAATTGACCAAAAACCAACCTACAGACTAAAAACTGACCAACACTGACCAAAACTGACCTGGAACTGACCTGAAATTGACCACAGACCAACCAACAGTCTAAAAACTGATCAAGACTGGCCTGGAACTGACCTGAAATTGACCACAGACCAACCAACAGACTAGAAACAGACCAAAACTGACCTGGAACTGACCTGAAATTGACCAAAGACCAACCAACAGACTAAAAACTGACCAAAACTGACCTGGAACTGACCTGAAATTGACCAAAGACCAACCAACAGACTAAAAACTGATCAAAACTGACCTGGAACCGACCTGAAATTGACCAAAAACCAACCAACAGAATAAAAACTGACCAAAACTGCCCTGAAATTGACCAAAAACCAACCAACAGACTAAAAACTGACCAAAACTGATCAAAACTGACCTGGAACTGACCTGAAATTGACCAAAGACCAACCAACAGACTAAAAACTGACCAAAACTGACCTGGAACTGACCTGAAATTGACCAAAGACCAACCAACAGATTAAAAACTGATCAAAACTGACCTGGAACCGACCTGAAATTGACCAAAAACCAACCAACAGACTAAAAACTGACCAAAACTGACCTGAAATTGACCAAAAACCAACCTACAGACTAAAAACTGACCAAAACTGACCTGGAACTGACCTGAAATTGACCACAGACCAACCAACAGACTAAAAACTGATCAAGACTGGCCTGGAACTGACCTGAAATTGACCACAGACCAACCAGCAGACTAGAAACAGACCAAAACTGATCAAAACTGACCTGGAACTGACCTGAAATTAACCAAAGACCAACCAACAGACTAAAAACTGACCTGGAACTGACCTGAAATTGACCAAAAACCAACCAACAGACTAAAAACTGACCAAAACTGACCTGGAACTGACCTGAAATTGACCACAGACCAACCAGCAGACTAGAAACAGACCAAAACTGATCAAAACTGACCTGGAACTGACCTGAAATTAACCAAAGACCAACCAACAGACTAAAAACTGACCTGGAACTGACCTGAAATTGACCAAAAACCAACCTACAGACTAAAAACTGATCAAAACTGACCTGGAACCGACCTGAAATTGACCAAAAACCAACCAACAGACTAAAAACTGATGAAGACTGGCCTGGAACTGACCTGAAATTGACCACAGACCAACCAACACAGTAGAAACAGACCAAAACTGATCAAAACTGACCTGGAACTGACCTGAAATTGACCAAAGACCAACCAACAGACTAAAAACTGACCAAAACTGACCTGGAACTGACCTGAAATTGACCAAAGACCAACCAACAGACTAAAAACTGATCAAAACTGACCTGGAACCGACCTGAAATTGACCAAAGACCAACCAACAGACTAAAAACTGATCAAAACTGACCTGGAACCGACCTGAAATTGACCAAAAACCAACCAACAGAATAAAAACTGACCAAAACTGACCAAAACTGACCTGGAACTGACCTGAAATTGACCACAGACCAACCAACAGACTAAAAACTGATCAAGACTGGCCTGGAACTGACCTGAAATTGACCACAGACCAACCAACAGACTAGAAACAGACCAAAACTGATCAAAACTGACCTGGAACTGACCTGAAATTGACCAAAGACCAACCAACACACTAGAAATAGACCAAAACTGATCAAAACTGACCTAGAACTGACCTGAAATTGACCAAAGACCAACCAACACACTAAAAACTGACCTGGAACTGCCCTGAAATTGACCAAAAACCAACCTACAGACTAAAAACTGACCAAAACTGACCTGGAACCGACCTGAAATTGACCAAAAACCAACCAACAGACTAAAAACTGACCAAAACTGACCTGAAATTGACCAAAAACCAACCTACAGACTAAAAACTGACCAAAACTGACCTGGAACTACCCTGAAATTGACCAAAAACCAACCAACAGACTAAAAACTGACCAAAACTGATCAAAACTGACCTGGAACTGACCTGAAATTGACCAAAGACCAACCAACAGACTAAAAACTGACCAAAACTGACCTGGAACTGACCTGAAATTGACCAAAGACCAACCAACAGATTAAAAACTGATCAAAACTGACCTGGAACCGACCTGAAATTGACCAAAAACCAACCAACAGACTAAAAACTGACCAAAACTGACCTGAAATTGACCAAAAACCAACCTACAGACTAAAAAACTGACCAAAACTGACCAAAACTGACCTGGAACTGACCTGAAATTGACCACAGACCAACCAACAGACTAAAAACTGATCAAGACTGGCCTGGAACTGACCTGAAATTGACCACAGACCAACCAGCAGACTAGAAACAGACCAAAACTGATCAAAACTGACCTGGAACTGACCTGAAATTAACCAAAGACCAACCAACAGACTAAAAACTGACCTGGAACTGACCTGAAATTGACCAAAAACCAACCTACAGACTAAAAACTGATCAAAACTGACCTGGAACCGACCTGAAATTGACCAAAAACCAACCAACAGACTAAAAACTGATGAAGACTGGCCTGGAACTGACCTGAAATTGACCACAGACCAACCAACACAGTAGAAACAGACCAAAACTGATCAAAACTGACCTGGAACTGACCTGAAATTGACCAAAGACCAACCAACAGACTAAAAACTGACCAAAACTGACCTGGAACTGACCTGAAATTGACCAAAGACCAACCAACAGACTAAAAACTGATCAAAACTGACCTGGAACCGACCTGAAATTGACCAAAAACCAACCAACAGACTAAAAACTGACCAAAACTGACCTGAAATTGACCAAAAACCAACCTACAGACTAAAAACTGACCAAAACTGACCAAAACTGACCTGGAACTGACCTGAAATTGACCACAGACCAACCAACAGACTAAAAACTGATCAAGACTGGCCTGGAACTGACCTGAAATTGACCACAGACCAACCAACAGACTAGAAACAGACCAAAACTGATCAAAACTGACCTGGAACTGACCTGAAATTGACCAAAGACCAACCAACAGACTAAAAACTGACCTGGAACTGCCCTGAAATTGACAAAATTCAAAACTGAAATTCAAAACCCCTGAAATTCAAAACTGACCTGGAACTGACCTGAAATTGACCACAGACCAACCAACAGACTAAAAACTGATCAAGACTGGCCTGGAACTGACCTGAAATTGACCACAGACCAACCAACAGACTAGAAACAGACCAAAACTGATCAAAACTGACCTGGAACTGACCTGGAACTGACCTGAAATTGACCAAAGACCAACCAACAGACTAAAAACTGACCTGGAACTGCCCTGAAATTGACCAAAAACCAACCAACAGACTAAAAACTGACCAAAACTGACCTGAAATTGACCAAAAACCAACCTACAGACTAAAAACTGACCAACACTGACCAAAACTGACCTGGAACTGACCTGAAATTGACCACAGACCAACCAACAGACTAAAAACTGATCAAGACTGGCCTGGAACTGACCTGAAATTGACCACAGACCAACCAACAGACTAGAAACAGACCAAAACTGATCAAAACTGACCTGGAACTGCCCTAGAATTGACCAAAAACCAACCTACAGACTAAAAACTGATCAAAACTGACCTGGAACCGACCTGAAATTGACCAAAAACCAACCAACAGACTAAAAACTGACCAAAACTGATCAAAACTGGCCTGGAACTGACCTGAAATTGACCAAAGACCAACCAACAGACTAAAAACTGACCAAAACTGACCTGAAATTGACCAAAGACCAACCAACAGACTAAAAACTGACCAAAACTGACCAAAACTGACCTGGAACTGACCTGAAATTGACCACAGACCAACCAACAGACTAAAAACTGACCTGGAACTGCCCTGAAATTGACCAAAAACCAACCTACAGACTAAAAACTGATCAAAACTCACCTGGAACCGACCTGAAATTGACCAAAAACCAACCAACAGACTAAAAACTGATGAAGACTGGCCTGGAACTGACCTGAAATTGACCACAGACCAACCAACACACTAGAAACAGACCAAAACTGATCAAAACTGACCTGGAACAGACCTGAAATTGACCAAAGACCAACCAACAGACTAAAAACTGACCTGGAACTGCCCTGAAATTGACCAAAAACCAACCTACAGACTAAAAACTGATCAAAACTGACCTGGAACCGACCTGAAATTGACCAAAAACCAACCAACAGACTAAAAACTGACCAAAACTGACCTGAAATTGACCAAAAACCAACCAACAGACTAAAAACTGACCAAAACTGACCTGAAATTGACCAAAAACCAACCTACAGACTAAAAACTGACCAAAACTGACCAAAACTGACCTGGAACTGACCTGAAATTGAACACAGACAAACCAACAGACTAAAAACTGATCAAGACTGGCCTGGAACTGACCTGAAATTGACCACAGACCAACCAACAGACTAGAAACAGACCAAAACTGATCAAAACTGACCTGGAACTGACCTGAAATTGACCAAAGACCAACCAACAGACTAAAAACTGACCTGGAACTGCCCTGAAATTGACCAAAAACCAACCTACAGACTAAAAACTGATCAAAACTGACCTGGAACCGACCTGAAATTGACCAAAAACCAACCAACACACTAAAAACTGATCAAGACTGGCCTGGAACTGACCTGAAATTGACCACAGACCAACCAACAGACTAAAAACTGATCAAAACTGACCTGAAATTGACCAAAGACCAACCTACAGACTAAAAACTGATCAAAACTGACCTGGAACTGACCTGAAATTGACCAAAGACCAACCAACAGACTAAAAACTGACCTGGAACTGCCCTGAAATTGACCAAAAACCAACCTACACACTAAAAACTGACCAAAACTGATCGAAACTGACCTGGAACTGACCTGAAATTGACCAAAGACCAACCAACAGACTAAAAACTGACCTGGAACTGACCTGAAATTGACCAAAGACCAACCAACAGACTAAAAACTGACCAAAACTGACCTGAAATTGACCAAAAACCAACCTACAGACTAAAAACTGATCAAAACTGACCTGGAACTGACCTGAAATTGACCAAAGACCAACCAACAGACTAAAAACTGACCAAAACTGACCTGGAACTGACCTGAAATTGACCACAGACCAACCAACACACTAGAAATAGACCAAAACTGATCAAAACTGACCTGGAACTGACCTGAAATTGACCAAAGACCGACCAACAGACTAAAAACTGACCTGGAACTGCCCTGAAATTGACCAAAAACCAACCTACACACTAAAAACTGACCAAAACTGATCGAAACTGACCTGGAACTGACCTGAAATTGACCAAAGACCAACCAACAGACTAAAAACTGACCTGGAACTGACCTGAAATTGACCAAAGACCAACCAACAGACTAAAAACTGACCTGGAACTGCCCTGAAATTGACCAAAAACCAACCTACAGACTAAAAACTGATCAAAACTGACCTGGAACCGACCTGAAATTTACCAAAAACCAACCAACAGACTAAAAACTGATCAAGACTGGCCTGGAACTGACCTGAAATTGACCACAGACCAACCAACACACTAGAAACAGACCAAAACTGATCAAAACTGACCTGGAACCGACCTGAAATTGACCAAAAACCAACCAACAGACTAAAAACTGACCAAAACTGACCTGAAATTGACCAAAAACCAACCTACAGACTAAAAACTGACCAAAACTGACCAAAACTGACCTGGAACTGACCTGAAATTGACCACAGACCAACCAACAGACTAAAAACTGATCAAGACTGGCCTGGAACTGACCTGAAATTGACCACAGACCAACCAACAGACTAGAAACAGACCAAAACTGATCAAAACTGACCTGGAACTGACCTGAAATTGACCAAAGACCAACCAACAGACTAAAAACTGACCTGGAACTGCCCTGAAATTGACCAAAAACCAACCTACAGACTAAAAACTGATCAAAACTGACCTGGAACCGACCTGAAATTGACCAAAAACCAACCAACAGACTAAAAACTGATCAAGACTGGCCTGGAACTGACCTGAAATTGACCACAGACCAACCAACACACTAGAAACACACCAAAACTGACCTGGAACTGACCTGAAATTGACCAAAGACCAACCAACAGACTAAAAACTGACCTGGAACTGCCCTGAAATTGACCAAAAACCAACCAACAGACTAAAAACTGATCAAAACTGACCTGAAATTGACCAAAAACCAACCTACAGACTAAAAACTGATCAAAACTGACCTGGAACTGACCTGAAATTGACGAAAGACCAACCAACAGACTAAAAACTGACCAAAACTGACCTGGAACTGACCTGAAATTGACCACAGACCAACCAACACACTAGAAATAGACCAAAACTGATCAAAACTGACCTGGAACTGACCTGAAATTGACCAAAGACCAACCAACAGACTAAAAACTGACCTGGAACTGCCCTGAAATTGACCAAAAACCAACCTACAAACTAAAAACTGATCAAAACTGACCTGGAACCGACCTGAAATTGACCAAAAACCAACCAACAGACTAAAAACTGATCAAGACTGGCCTGGAACTGACCTGAAATTGACCACAGACCAACCAACACACTAGAAACAGACCAAAACTGATCAAAACTGACCTGGAACTGACCTGAAATTGACCAAAGACCAACCAACAGACTAAAAACTGACCTGGAACTGCCCTGAAATTGACCAAAAACCAACCAACAGACTAAAAACTGATCAAAACTGACCTGAAATTGACCAAAAACCAACCTACAGACTAAAAACTGATCAAAACTGACCTGGAACTGACCTGAAATTGACCAAAGACCAACCAACAGACTAAAAACTGACCAAAACTGACCTGGAACTGACCTGAAATTGACCACAGACCAACCAACACACTAGAAATAGACCAAAACTGATCAAAACTGACCTGGAACTGACCTGAAATTGACCAAAAACCAACCAACAGACTAAAAACTGATCAAGACTGGCCTGGAACTGACCTGAAATTGACCACAGACCAACCAACACACTAGAAATAGACCAAAACTGATCAAAACTGACCTGGAACTGACCTGAAATTGACCAAAGACCAACCAACAGACTAAAAACTGACCTGAAACTGCCCTGAAATTGACCAAAAACCAACCTACAGACTAAAAACTGACCAAAACTGACCAAAACTGACCTGGAACTGACCTGAAATTGACCACAGACCAACCAACAGACTAAAAACTGATCAAGACTGGCCTGGAACTGACCTGAAATTGACCACAGACCAACCAACAGACTAGAAACAGACCAAAACTGATCGAAACTGACCTGGAACTGACCTGAAATTGACCAAAGACCAACCAACAGACTAAAAACTGACCTGGAACTGACCTGAAATTGACCAAAGACCAACCAACAGACTAAAAACTGACCTGGAACTGCCCTGAAATTGACCAAAAACCAACCTACAGACTAAAAACTGATCAAAACTGACCTGGAACCGACCTGAAATTTACCAAAAACCAACCAACAGACTAAAAACTGATCAAGACTGGCCTGGAACTGACCTGAAATTGACCACAGACCAACCAACACACTAGAAACAGACCAAAACTGATCAAAACTGACCTGGAACCGACCTGAAATTGACCAAAAACCAACCAACAGACTAAAAACTGACCAAAACTGACCTGAAATTGACCAAAAACCAACCTACAGACTAAAAACTGACCAAAACTGACCAAAACTGACCTGGAACTGACCTGAAATTGACCACAGACCAACCAACAGACTAAAAACTGATCAAGACTGGCCTGGAACTGACCTGAAATTGACCACAGACCAACCAACAGACTAGAAACAGACCAAAACTGATCAAAACTGACCTGGAACTGACCTGAAATTGACCAAAGACCAACCAACAGACTAAAAACTGACCTGGAACTGCCCTGAAATTGACCAAAAACCAACCTACAGACTAAAAACTGATCAAAACTGACCTGGAACCGACCTGAAATTGACCAAAAACCAACCAACAGACTAAAAACTGATCAAGACTGGCCTGGAACTGACCTGAAATTGACCACAGACCAACCAACACACTAGAAACACACCAAAACTGACCTGGAACTGACCTGAAATTGACCAAAGACCAACCAACAGACTAAAAACTGACCTGGAACTGCCCTGAAATTGACCAAAAACCAACCAACAGACTAAAAACTGATCAAAACTGACCTGAAATTGACCAAAAACCAACCTACAGACTAAAAACTGATCAAAACTGACCTGGAACTGACCTGAAATTGACCAAAGACCAACCAACAGACTAAAAACTGACCAAAACTGACCTGGAACTGACCTGAAATTGACCACAGACCAACCAACACACTAGAAATAGACCAAAACTGATCAAAACTGACCTGGAACTGACCTGAAATTGACCAAAGACCAACCAACAGACTAAAAACTGACCTGGAACTGCCCTGAAATTGACCAAAAACCAACCTACAAACTAAAAACTGATCAAAACTGACCTGGAACCGACCTGAAATTGACCAAAAACCAACCAACAGACTAAAAACTGATCAAGACTGGCCTGGAACTGACCTGAAATTGACCACAGACCAACCAACACACTAGAAACAGACCAAAACTGATCAAAACTGACCTGGAACTGACCTGAAATTGACCAAAGACCAACCAACAGACTAAAAACTGACCTGGAACTGCCCTGAAATTGACCAAAAACCAACCAACAGACTAAAAACTGATCAAAACTGACCTGAAATTGACCAAAAACCAACCTACAGACTAAAAACTGATCAAAACTGACCTGGAACTGACCTGAAATTGACCAAAGACCAACCAACAGACTAAAAACTGACCAAAACTGACCTGGAACTGACCTGAAATTGACCACAGACCAACCAACACACTAGAAATAGACCAAAACTGATCAAAACTGACCTGGAACTGACCTGAAATTGACCAAAAACCAACCAACAGACTAAAAACTGATCAAGACTGGCCTGGAACTGACCTGAAATTGACCACAGACCAACCAACACACTAGAAATAGACCAAAACTGATCAAAACTGACCTGGAACTGACCTGAAATTGACCAAAGACCAACCAACAGACTAAAAACTGACCTGAAACTGCCCTGAAATTGACCAAAAACCAACCTACAGACTAAAAACTGACCAAAACTGACCAAAACTGACCTGGAACTGACCTGAAATTGACCACAGACCAACCAACAGACTAAAAACTGATCAAGACTGGCCTGGAACTGACCTGAAATTGACCACAGACCAACCAACAGACTAGAAACAGACCAAAACTGATCGAAACTGACCTGGAACTGACCTGAAATTGACCACAGACCAACCAACAGACTAAAAACTGATCAAGACTGGCCTGGAACTGACCTGGAACTGACCTGAAATTGACCAAAGACCAACCAACAGACTAAAAACTGACCTGGAACTGCCCTGAAATTGACCAAAAACCAACCTACAGACTAAAAACTGATCAAAACTGACCTGGAACCGACCTGAAATTGACCAAAAACCAACCAACAGACTAAAAACTGATCAAGACTGGCCTGGAACTGACCTGAAATTGACCACAGACCAACCAACACACTAGAAACAGACCAAAACTGATCAAAACTGACCTGGAACCGACCTGAAATTGACCAAAAACCAACCTACAGACTAAAAACTGACCAAAACTGACCAAAACTGACCTGGAACTGACCTGAAATTAACCACAGACCAACCAACACACTAGAAACAGACCAAAACTGATC
The DNA here is from genome assembly GCA_946959425.1 of Argyrosomus regius. Classification (NCBI taxonomy): domain Eukaryota; kingdom Metazoa; phylum Chordata; class Actinopteri; family Sciaenidae; genus Argyrosomus; species Argyrosomus regius. The sequence goes on from OX336894.1 coordinate 27,152,256, forward strand.
AAAACTGACCTGGAACTGACCTGAAATTGACCAAAGACCAACCAACAGACTAAAAACTGACCTGGAACTGCCCTGAAATTGACCAAAAACCAACCTACAGACTAAAAACTGACCAAAACTGACCTGAGATTGACCAAAGACCAACCAACAAACTAAAAACTGACCAAAACTGATCAAAACTGACCTGGAACTGTCCTGAAATTGACCAAAGACCAACCAACAGACTAAAAACTGATCAAGACGGGCCTGGAACTGACCTGAAATTGACCACAGACCAACCAACACACTAGAAACAGACCAAAACTGATCAAAACTGACCCGGAACTGACCTGGAACTGACCTGAAATTGACCAAAGACCAACCAACAGACTAAAAACTGACCTGGAACAGCCCTGAAATTGACCAAAAACCAACCAACAGACTAAAAACTGACCAAAACTGACCTGAAATTGACCAAAAACCAACCTACAGACTAAAAACTGACCAACACTGACCAAAACTGACCTGGAACTGACCTGAAATTGACCACAGACCAACCAACAGTCTAAAAACTGATCAAGACTGGCCTGGAACTGACCTGAAATTGACCACAGACCAACCAACAGACTAGAAACAGACCAAAACTGACCTGGAACTGACCTGAAATTGACCAAAGACCAACCAACAGACTAAAAACTGACCAAAACTGACCTGGAACTGACCTGAAATTGACCAAAGACCAACCAACAGACTAAAAACTGATCAAAACTGACCTGGAACCGACCTGAAATTGACCAAAAACCAACCAACAGAATAAAAACTGACCAAAACTGCCCTGAAATTGACCAAAAACCAACCAACAGACTAAAAACTGACCAAAACTGATCAAAACTGACCTGGAACTGACCTGAAATTGACCAAAGACCAACCAACAGACTAAAAACTGACCAAAACTGACCTGGAACTGACCTGAAATTGACCAAAGACCAACCAACAGATTAAAAACTGATCAAAACTGACCTGGAACCGACCTGAAATTGACCAAAAACCAACCAACAGACTAAAAACTGACCAAAACTGACCTGAAATTGACCAAAAACCAACCTACAGACTAAAAACTGACCAAAACTGACCTGGAACTGACCTGAAATTGACCACAGACCAACCAACAGACTAAAAACTGATCAAGACTGGCCTGGAACTGACCTGAAATTGACCACAGACCAACCAGCAGACTAGAAACAGACCAAAACTGATCAAAACTGACCTGGAACTGACCTGAAATTAACCAAAGACCAACCAACAGACTAAAAACTGACCTGGAACTGACCTGAAATTGACCAAAAACCAACCAACAGACTAAAAACTGACCAAAACTGACCTGGAACTGACCTGAAATTGACCACAGACCAACCAGCAGACTAGAAACAGACCAAAACTGATCAAAACTGACCTGGAACTGACCTGAAATTAACCAAAGACCAACCAACAGACTAAAAACTGACCTGGAACTGACCTGAAATTGACCAAAAACCAACCTACAGACTAAAAACTGATCAAAACTGACCTGGAACCGACCTGAAATTGACCAAAAACCAACCAACAGACTAAAAACTGATGAAGACTGGCCTGGAACTGACCTGAAATTGACCACAGACCAACCAACACAGTAGAAACAGACCAAAACTGATCAAAACTGACCTGGAACTGACCTGAAATTGACCAAAGACCAACCAACAGACTAAAAACTGACCAAAACTGACCTGGAACTGACCTGAAATTGACCAAAGACCAACCAACAGACTAAAAACTGATCAAAACTGACCTGGAACCGACCTGAAATTGACCAAAGACCAACCAACAGACTAAAAACTGATCAAAACTGACCTGGAACCGACCTGAAATTGACCAAAAACCAACCAACAGAATAAAAACTGACCAAAACTGACCAAAACTGACCTGGAACTGACCTGAAATTGACCACAGACCAACCAACAGACTAAAAACTGATCAAGACTGGCCTGGAACTGACCTGAAATTGACCACAGACCAACCAACAGACTAGAAACAGACCAAAACTGATCAAAACTGACCTGGAACTGACCTGAAATTGACCAAAGACCAACCAACACACTAGAAATAGACCAAAACTGATCAAAACTGACCTAGAACTGACCTGAAATTGACCAAAGACCAACCAACACACTAAAAACTGACCTGGAACTGCCCTGAAATTGACCAAAAACCAACCTACAGACTAAAAACTGACCAAAACTGACCTGGAACCGACCTGAAATTGACCAAAAACCAACCAACAGACTAAAAACTGACCAAAACTGACCTGAAATTGACCAAAAACCAACCTACAGACTAAAAACTGACCAAAACTGACCTGGAACTGCCCTGAAATTGACCAAAAACCAACCAACAGACTAAAAACTGACCAAAACTGATCAAAACTGACCTGGAACTGACCTGAAATTGACCAAAGACCAACCAACAGACTAAAAACTGACCAAAACTGACCTGGAACTGACCTGAAATTGACCAAAGACCAACCAACAGATTAAAAACTGATCAAAACTGACCTGGAACCGACCTGAAATTGACCAAAAACCAACCAACAGACTAAAAACTGACCAAAACTGACCTGAAATTGACCAAAAACCAACCTACAGACTAAAAACTGACCAAAACTGACCAAAACTGACCTGGAACTGACCTGAAATTGACCACAGACCAACCAACAGACTAAAAACTGATCAAGACTGGCCTGGAACTGACCTGAAATTGACCACAGACCAACCAGCAGACTAGAAACAGACCAAAACTGATCAAAACTGACCTGGAACTGACCTGAAATTAACCAAAGACCAACCAACAGACTAAAAACTGACCTGGAACTGACCTGAAATTGACCAAAAACCAACCTACAGACTAAAAACTGATCAAAACTGACCTGGAACCGACCTGAAATTGACCAAAAACCAACCAACAGACTAAAAACTGATGAAGACTGGCCTGGAACTGACCTGAAATTGACCACAGACCAACCAACACAGTAGAAACAGACCAAAACTGATCAAAACTGACCTGGAACTGACCTGAAATTGACCAAAGACCAACCAACAGACTAAAAACTGACCAAAACTGACCTGGAACTGACCTGAAATTGACCAAAGACCAACCAACAGACTAAAAACTGATCAAAACTGACCTGGAACCGACCTGAAATTGACCAAAAACCAACCAACAGACTAAAAACTGACCAAAACTGACCTGAAATTGACCAAAAACCAACCTACAGACTAAAAACTGACCAAAACTGACCAAAACTGACCTGGAACTGACCTGAAATTGACCACAGACCAACCAACAGACTAAAAACTGATCAAGACTGGCCTGGAACTGACCTGAAATTGACCACAGACCAACCAACAGACTAGAAACAGACCAAAACTGATCAAAACTGACCTGGAACTGACCTGAAATTGACCAAAGACCAACCAACAGACTAAAAACTGACCTGGAACTGCCCTGAAATTGACAAAATTCAAAACTGAAATTCAAAACCCCTGAAATTCAAAACTGACCTGGAACTGACCTGAAATTGACCACAGACCAACCAACAGACTAAAAACTGATCAAGACTGGCCTGGAACTGACCTGAAATTGACCACAGACCAACCAACAGACTAGAAACAGACCAAAACTGATCAAAACTGACCTGGAACTGACCTGAAATTGACCAAAGACCAACCAACAGACTAAAAACTGACCTGGAACTGCCCTGAAATTGACCAAAGACCAACCAACAGACTAAAAACTGATCAAAACTGACCTGGAACCGACCTGAAATTGACCAAAAACCAACCAACAGACTAGAAACAGACCAAAACTGATCAAAACTGACCTGGGACTGACCTGAAATTGACCAAAAACCAACCTACAGACTAAAAACTGACCAAAACTGACCTGGAACCGACCTGAAATTGACCAAAAACCAACCAACAGACTAAAGACTTACCAAAACTGACCTGAAATTGACCAAAAACCAACCTACAGACTAAAAACTGACCAAAACTGACCAAAACTAACCTGGAACTGACCTGAAATTGACCACAGACCAACCAACAGACTAAAAACTGATCAAGACTGGCCTGGAACTGACCTGAAATTGACCACAGACCAACCAACAGACTAGAAACAGACCAAAACTCAAATTTCAATCAATCAAATTTTATTTGTATAGCCCAAAGTCGCAAAATACATTTTGCCTCGGAGGGCTTCACAGTCTGTACAGGGAGTGACACCCTCTGTCCTTAGACCCTCGGTTCGAGTGAGGAAAAACTTGCCCACAAAAAACCCTTTTAACAGGGAAAAAAGTGGAAGAAACCTCAGGAAGAGCCACAGAGGAGGGATCCCTCTCCCAGGACGGACAGACGTGCAATAGATGTCACGTGTACAGTCAACAAGTCAACAGAAACATTATGTGTAATTGATCAAAACTGATCAAAACTGACCTGGAACTGACCTGAAATTGAACAAAGAACAACCAACAGACTAAAAACTGACCTGGAACTGCCCTGAAATTGACCAAAAACCAACCTACAGACTAAAAACTGATCAAAACTGACCTGGAACCGACCTGAAATTGACCAAAAACCAACCAACAGACTAAAAACTGATCAAGACTGGCCTGGAACTGACCTGAAATTGACCACAGACCAACCAACACACTAGAAACAGACCAAAACTGATCAAAACTGACCTGGAACTGTCCTGAAATTGACCAAAGACCAACCAACAGACTAAAAACTCATCAAGACTGGCCTGGAACTGACCTGAAATTGACCACAGACCAACCAACACACTAGAAACAGACCAAAACTGATCAAAACTGACCTGGAACTGACCTGGAACTGACCTGAAATTGACCAAAGACCAACCAACAGACTAAAAACTGACCTGGAACTGCCCTGAAATTGACCAAAAACCAACCAACAGACTAAAAACTGACCAAAACTGACCTGAAATTGACCAAAAACCAACCTACAGACTAAAAACTGACCAACACTGACCAAAACTGACCTGGAACTGACCTGAAATTGACCACAGACCAACCAACAGACTAAAAACTGATCAAGACTGGCCTGGAACTGACCTGAAATTGACCACAGACCAACCAACAGACTAGAAACAGACCAAAACTGATCAAAACTGACCTGGAACTGACCTGAAATTGACCAAAGACCAACCAACAGACTAAAAACTGACCAAAACTGACCTGGAACTGACCTGAAATTGACCAAAGACCAACCAACAGACTAAAAACTGATCAAGACTGGCCTGGAACTGACCTGAAATTGACCACAGACCAACCAACACAGTAGAAACAGACCAAAACTGATCAAAACTGACCTGAAACTGACCTGAAATTGACCAAAGACCAACCAACAGACTAAAAACTGACCAAAACTGGCCTGAAATTGACCAAAAACCAACCTACAGACTAAAAACTGACCAAACTGACCAAAACTGACCTGGAACTGCCCTTGAATTGACCAAAAACCAACCTACAGACTAAAAACTGATCAAAACTGACCTGGAACCGACCTGAAATTGACCAAAAACCAACCAACAGACTAAAAACTGATCAAGACTGGCCTGGAACTGACCTGAAATTGACCACAGACCAACCAACACACTAGAAACAGACCAAAACTGATCAAAACTGACCTGGAACTGTCCTGAAATTGACCAAAGACCAACCAACAGACTAAAAACTCATCAAGACTGGCCTGGAACTGACCTGAAATTGACCACAGACCAACCAACACACTAGAAACAGACCAAAACTGATCAAAACTGACCTGGAACTGACCTGGAACTGACCTGAAATTGACCAAAGACCAACCAACAGACTAAAAACTGACCTGGAACTGCCCTGAAATTGACCAAAAACCAACCAACAGACTAAAAACTGACCAAAACTGACCTGAAATTGACCAAAAACCAACCTACAGACTAAAAACTGACCAACACTGACCAAAACTGACCTGGAACTGACCTGAAATTGACCACAGACCAACCAACAGACTAAAAACTGATCAAGACTGGCCTGGAACTGACCTGAAATTGACCACAGACCAACCAACAGACTAGAAACAGACCAAAACTGATCAAAACTGACCTGGAACTGACCTGAAATTGACCAAAGACCAACCAACAGACTAAAAACTGACCAAAACTGACCTGGAACCGACCTGAAATTGACCAAAAACCAACCAACAGACTAAAAACTGACCAAAACTGACCTGAAATTGACCAAAAACCAACCTACAGACTAAAAACTGACCAAAACTGACCTGGAACTGCCCTGAAATTGACCAAAAACCAACCAACAGACTAAAAACTGACCAAAACTGATCAAAACTGACCTGGAACTGACCTGAAATTGACCAAAGACCAACCAACAGACTAAAAACTGACCAAAACTGACCTGGAACTGACCTGAAATTGACCAAAGACCAACCAACAGATTAAAAACTGATCAAAACTGACCTGGAACCGACCTGAAATTGACCAAAAACCAACCAACAGACTAAAAACTGACCAAAACTGACCTGAAATTGACCAAAAACCAACCTACAGACTAAAAACTGACCAAAACTGACCAAAACTGACCTGGAACTGACCTGAAATTGACCACAGACCAACCAACAGACTAAAAACTGATCAAGACTGGCCTGGAACTGACCTGAAATTGACCACAGACCAACCAGCAGACTAGAAACAGACCAAAACTGATCAAAACTGACCTGGAACTGACCTGAAATTAACCAAAGACCAACCAACAGACTAAAAACTGACCTGGAACTGACCTGAAATTGACCAAAAACCAACCTACAGACTAAAAACTGATCAAAACTGACCTGGAACCGACCTGAAATTGACCAAAAACCAACCAACAGACTAAAAACTGATGAAGACTGGCCTGGAACTGACCTGAAATTGACCACAGACCAACCAACACAGTAGAAACAGACCAAAACTGATCAAAACTGACCTGGAACTGACCTGAAATTGACCAAAGACCAACCAACAGACTAAAAACTGACCAAAACTGACCTGGAACTGACCTGAAATTGACCAAAGACCAACCAACAGACTAAAAACTGATCAAAACTGACCTGGAACCGACCTGAAATTGACCAAAAACCAACCAACAGACTAAAAACTGACCAAAACTGACCTGAAATTGACCAAAAACCAACCTACAGACTAAAAACTGACCAAAACTGACCAAAACTGACCTGGAACTGACCTGAAATTGACCACAGACCAACCAACAGACTAAAAACTGATCAAGACTGGCCTGGAACTGACCTGAAATTGACCACAGACCAACCAACAGACTAGAAACAGACCAAAACTGATCAAAACTGACCTGGAACTGACCTGAAATTGACCAAAGACCAACCAACAGACTAAAAACTGACCTGGAACTGCCCTGAAATTGACAAAATTCAAAACTGAAATTCAAAACCCCTGAAATTCAAAACTGACCTGGAACTGACCTGAAATTGACCACAGACCAACCAACAGACTAAAAACTGATCAAGACTGGCCTGGAACTGACCTGAAATTGACCACAGACCAACCAACAGACTAGAAACAGACCAAAACTGATCAAAACTGACCTGGAACTGACCTGAAATTGACCAAAGACCAACCAACAGACTAAAAACTGACCTGGAACTGCCCTGAAATTGACCAAAGACCAACCAACAGACTAAAAACTGATCAAAACTGACCTGGAACCGACCTGAAATTGACCAAAAACCAACCAACAGACTAGAAACAGACCAAAACTGATCAAAACTGACCTGGGACTGACCTGAAATTGACCAAAAACCAACCTACAGACTAAAAACTGACCAAAACTGACCTGGAACCGACCTGAAATTGACCAAAAACCAACCAACAGACTAAAGACTTACCAAAACTGACCTGAAATTGACCAAAAACCAACCTACAGACTAAAAACTGACCAAAACTGACCAAAACTAACCTGGAACTGACCTGAAATTGACCACAGACCAACCAACAGACTAAAAACTGATCAAGACTGGCCTGGAACTGACCTGAAATTGACCACAGACCAACCAACAGACTAGAAACAGACCAAAACTCAAATTTCAATCAATCAAATTTTATTTGTATAGCCCAAAGTCGCAAAATACATTTTGCCTCGGAGGGCTTCACAGTCTGTACAGGGAGTGACACCCTCTGTCCTTAGACCCTCGGTTCGAGTGAGGAAAAACTTGCCCACAAAAAACCCTTTTAACAGGGAAAAAAGTGGAAGAAACCTCAGGAAGAGCCACAGAGGAGGGATCCCTCTCCCAGGACGGACAGACGTGCAATAGATGTCACGTGTACAGTCAACAAGTCAACAGAAACATTTTGTGTAATTGATCAAAACTGATCAAAACTGACCTGGAACTGACCTGAAATTGAACAAAGAACAACCAACAGACTAAAAACTGACCTGGAACTGCCCTGAAATTGACCAAAAACCAACCTACAGACTAAAAACTGATCAAAACTGACCTGGAACCGACCTGAAATTGACCAAAAACCAACCAACAGACTAAAAACTGATCAAGACTGGCCTGGAACTGACCTGAAATTGACCACAGACCAACCAACACACTAGAAACAGACCAAAACTGATCAAAACTGACCTGGAACTGTCCTGAAATTGACCAAAGACCAACCAACAGACTAAAAACTCATCAAGACTGGCCTGGAACTGACCTGAAATTGACCACAGACCAACCAACACACTAGAAACAGACCAAAACTGATCAAAACTGACCTGGAACTGACCTGGAACTGACCTGAAATTGACCAAAGACCAACCAACAGACTAAAAACTGACCTGGAACTGCCCTGAAATTGACCAAAAACCAACCAACAGACTAAAAACTGACCAAAACTGACCTGAAATTGACCAAAAACCAACCTACAGACTAAAAACTGACCAACACTGACCAAAACTGACCTGGAACTGACCTGAAATTGACCACAGACCAACCAACAGACTAAAAACTGATCAAGACTGGCCTGGAACTGACCTGAAATTGACCACAGACCAACCAACAGACTAGAAACAGACCAAAACTGATCAAAACTGACCTGGAACTGACCTGAAATTGACCAAAGACCAACCAACAGACTAAAAACTGACCTGGAACTGCCCTGAAATTGACCAAAGACCAACCAACAGACTAAAAACTGATCAAAACTGACCTGGAACCGACCTGAAATTGACCAAAAACCAACCAACAGACTAGAAACAGACCAAAACTGATCAAAACTGACCTGGGACTGACCTGAAATTGACCAAAAACCAACCTACAGACTAAAAACTGACCAAAACTGACCTGGAACCGACCTGAAATTGACCAAAAACCAACCAACAGACTAAAGACTTACCAAAACTGACCTGAAATTGACCAAAAACCAACCTACAGACTAAAAACTGACCAAAACTGACCAAAACTAACCTGGAACTGACCTGAAATTGACCACAGACCAACCAACAGACTAAAAACTGATCAAGACTGGCCTGGAACTGACCTGAAATTGACCACAGACCAACCAACAGACTAGAAACAGACCAAAACTCAAATTTCAATCAATCAAATTTTATTTGTATAGCCCAAAGTCGCAAAATACATTTTGCCTCGGAGGGCTTCACAGTCTGTACAGGGAGTGACACCCTCTGTCCTTAGACCCTCGGTTCGAGTGAGGAAAAACTTGCCCACAAAAAACCCTTTTAACAGGGAAAAAAGTGGAAGAAACCTCAGGAAGAGCCACAGAGGAGGGATCCCTCTCCCAGGACGGACAGACGTGCAATAGATGTCACGTGTACAGTCAACAAGTCAACAGAAACATTTTGTGTAATTGATCAAAACTGATCAAAACTGACCTGGAACTGACCTGAAATTGACCAAAGACCAACCAACAGACTAAAAACTGACCTGGAACTGCCCTGAAATTGACCAAAAACCAACCTACAGACTAAAAACTGATCAAAACTGACCTGGAACCGACCTGAAATTGACCAAAAACCAACCAACAGACTAAAAACTGATCAAGACTGGCCTGGAACTGACCTGAAATTGACCACAGACCAACCAACACACTAGAAACAGACCAAAACTGATCAAAACTGACCTGGAACTGTCCTGAAATTGACCAAAGACCAACCAACAGACTAAAAACTCATCAAGACTGGCCTGGAACTGACCTGAAATTGACCACAGACCAACCAACACACTAGAAACAGACCAAAACTGATCAAAACTGACCTGGAACTGACCTGGAACTGACCTGAAATTGACCAAAGACCAACCAACAGACTAAAAACTGACCTGGAACTGCCCTGAAATTGACCAAAAACCAACCAACAGACTAAAAACTGACCAAAACTGACCTGAAATTGACCAAAAACCAACCTACAGACTAAAAACTGACCAACACTGACCAAAACTGACCTGGAACTGACCTGAAATTGACCACAGACCAACCAACAGACTAAAAACTGATCAAGACTGGCCTGGAACTGACCTGAAATTGACCACAGACCAACCAACAGACTAGAAACAGACCAAAACTGATCAAAACTGACCTGGAACTGACCTGAAATTGACCAAAGACCAACCAACAGACTAAAAACTGACCAAAACTGACCTGGAACTGACCTGAAATTGACCAAAGACCAACCAACAGACTAAAAACTGATCAAGACTGGCCTGGAACTGACCTGAAATTGACCACAGACCAACCAACACAGTAGAAACAGACCAAAACTGATCAAAACTGACCTGAAACTGACCTGAAATTGACCAAAGACCAACCAACAGACTAAAAACTGACCAAAACTGGCCTGAAATTGACCAAAAACCAACCTACAGACTAAAAACTGACCAAACTGACCAAAACTGACCTGGAACTGCCCTTGAATTGACCAAAAACCAACCTACAGACTAAAAACTGATCAAAACTGACCTGGAACCGACCTGAAATTGACCAAAAACCAACCAACAGACTAAAAACTGATCAAGACTGGCCTGGAACTGACCTGAAATTGACCACAGACCAACCAACACACTAGAAACAGACCAAAACTGATCAAAACTGACCTGGAACTGTCCTGAAATTGACCAAAGACCAACCAACAGACTAAAAACTCATCAAGACTGGCCTGGAACTGACCTGAAATTGACCACAGACCAACCAACACACTAGAAACAGACCAAAACTGATCAAAACTACCTGAACTGACCTGGAACTGACCTGAAATTGACCAAAGACCAACCAACAGACTAAAAACTGACCTGGAACTGCCCTGAAATTGACCAAAGACCAACCAACAGACTAAAAACTGACCAAAACTGACCTGGAACTGACCTGAAATTGACCAAAAACCAACCTACAGACTAAAAACTGACCAAAACTGACCAAAACTGACCTGGAACTGACCTGAAATTGACCACAGACCAACCAACAGACTAAAAACTGATCAAGACTGGCCTGGAACTGACCTGAAATTGACCACAGACCAACCAACAGACTAGAAACAGACCAAAACTGATCAAAACTGACCTGGAACTGACCTGAAATTGACCAAAGACCAACCAACAGACTAAAAACTGACCAAAACTGACCTGGAACTGACCTGAAATTGACCAAAGACCAACCAACAGACTAAAAACTGATCAAGACTGGCCTGGAACTGACCTGAAATTGACCACAGACCAACCAACACAGTAGAAACAGACCAAAACTGATCAAAACTGACCTGAAACTGACCTGAAATTGACCAAAGACCAACCAACAGACTAAAAACTGACCAAAACTGGCCTGAAATTGACCAAAAACCAACCTACAGACTAAAAACTGACCAAACTGACCAAAACTGACCTGGAACTGCCCTTGAATTGACCAAAAACCAACCAACAGACTAAAAACTGACCAAAACTGATCAAAACTGACCTGGAACTGACCTGAAATTGACCAAAGACCAAACAACAGACTAAAAACTGATCAAAACTGACCTGGAACCGACCTGAAATTGACCAAAAACCAACCAACAGACTAAAAACTGACCAAAACTGATCAAAACTGGCCTGGAACTCACCTAAAATTGACCAAAGACCAACCAACAGACTAAAAACTGACCAAAACTGACCTGAAATTGACCAAAGACCAACCAACAGACTAAAAACTGACCAAAACTGACCGGAACTGACCTGAAATTGACCAAAGACCAACCAACAGACAATAAACTGACCAAAACTGACCTGAAATTGACCAAAGACTAACCAACAGACTAAAAACTGACCAAAACTGACCGGAACTGACCTGAAATTGACCACAGACCAACCAACACACTAGAAACAGACCAAAACTGATCAAAACTGACCTGGAACTGACCTGAAATTGACCAAAGACCAACCAACAGACTAAAAACTGACCTGGAACTGCCCTGAAATTGACCAAAAACCAACCTACAGACTAAAAACTGACCAAAACTGACCTGAGATTGACCAAAGACCAACCAACAGACTAAAAACTGACCAAAACTGATCAAAACTGACCTGGAACTGTCCTGAAATTGACCAAAGACCAACCAACAGACTAAAAACTGATCAAGACTGGCCTGGAACTGACCTGAAATTAACCACAGACCAACCAACAGACTAGAAACAGACCAAAACTGATCAAAACTGACCTGGAACTGACCTGAAATTGACCAAAGACCAACCAACAGACTAAAAACTGACCTGGAACTGCCCTGAAATTGACCAAAAACCAACCTACAGACTAAAAACTGATCAAAACTGACCTGGAACCGACCTGAAATTGACCAAAAACCAACCAACAGACTAAAAACTGATCAAGACTGGCCTGGAACTGACCTGAAATTGACCACAGACCAACCAACACACTAGAAACAGACCAAAACTGATCAAAACTGACCTGGAACTGACCTGAAATTGACCAAAGACCAACCAACAGACTAAAAACTGACCTGGAACTGCCCTGAAATTGACCAAAAACCAACCTACAGACTAAAAACTGATCAAAACTGACCTGGAACCGACCTGAAATTGACCAAAAACCAACCAACAGACTAAAAACTGATCAAGACTGGCCTGGAACTGACCTGAAATTGACCACAGACCATCCAACACACTAGAAACAGACCAAAACTGATCAAAACTGACCTGGAACTGACCTGAAAATGACCAAAGACCAACCAACAGACTAAAAACTGACCTGGAACTGCCCTGAAATTGACCAAAGACCAACCGACGGACTAGAAACAGACCAAAACTGATCAAAACTGACCTGGAACCGACCTGAAATTGACCAAAAACCAAACAACAGACTAAAAACTGACCAAAACTCACAGGAAAAGTGACCAAAAACCAACCAACAGACTAGGAACTGACCCAAAACTGACCTGGAACTGACCTGAAATTGACCAAAGACCAACCAACAGACTAAAAACTGATCAAAACTGACCTGGAACTGACCTAAAATTGACCAAAGACTAACCAACAGACTAGAAACTGATCAGGACTGGCCTGGAACTGACCTGATATTGACCACAGACCAACCAACAGACTAGAAACAGACCAAAACTGATCAAAACTGACCTGGAACTGACCTGAAATTGACCAAAGACCAACCAACAGACTAAAAACTGACCAAAACTGACCTGGAACCGACCTGAAATTGACCAAAAACCAACCAACAGACTAAAAACTGACCAAAACGGACTTGAAAATTGACCAAAAACCAACCAACAGACTAAAAACTGACCAAAACTGATGAAAACTGACCTGGAACGGACCTGAAATTGACCAAATACCAACCAACAGACTTCAGTTTTTAGTCAATTTTCAGGTCAGTTTTGGTCAGTTTTTAGTCTGTTGGTTGGTTTTTGGTCAATTTTCAGGTCAGTTCCAGGTCAGTTTTGGTCAGTTTTTAGTCTGTAGGTTGGTTTTTGGTCAATTTCAGGTCAGTCCCAGGTCAGTTTTGGTCTGTTTCTAGTCTGTTGGTTGGTCTTTGGTCAATTTCAGGTCAGTTTTGGTCAGTTTTTAGTCTGTTGGTTGGTCTTTGGTCAATTTCGGGTCAGTTTTGTTCAGTTTTGGTCAGTCTTTAGTCTGTTGGTTGGTTTTTGGTCACTTTTCCTGTGAGTTTCGGCCAGTTTTTAGTCTGTTGGTTGGTTTTTGGTCAATTTCAGGTAGGTTCCAGGTCAGTTTTGATCAGTTTTGGTCAGTTTTTAGTCTGTTGGTTGGTTTTTGGTCAATTTTCCTGTGAGTTTTGGTCAGTTTTTAGTCTGTTGGTTGGTTTTTGGTTAATTTTCACGTCCGTTTTGGTCAGTTTTTTAGTTTGTTGGTTGGTTTTTGGTCAATTTCAGGTCAGTTTTGGTCAGTTTTTAGTCTGTTGGTTGTTTTTGGTCAGTTTTGATCAGTTTTGGTCAGTTTTTAGTCTGATGGTTGGTTTTTGGTCACTTTTCATGTCAGTTTTGGTCAGTTTTTAGTCTGTTGGTTGGTTTTTGGTCAATTTCAGGTCAGTTCTAGGTCAGTTTTGATCGGTTTTCATCAGTTTTTAGTCTGTTGGTTGGTTTTTGGTCAATTGTCAGGTCAGTTTCAGGTCAGTTTTGGTCAATTTTTAGCAGGGGCGGATCTAGAAAAATATTTATGGGGTGGCGAGAGGGGGGCAGGAATTTTTGAGGGGTGGCAACATATGGCAGACGTATATATACTGAATTTAATCACAGTTATCAAAGTTTGATGAGAAATAGTATGTACACACTACAAAAGGGCACGGGCTGCCATTTACAAACTCATACAGAAAAACATAATCTCATGCAATCAAAGTCTTGCATTTGAGGTTTCATGTGAAACAGTTCATATTAGGAATATAAGTGACCATACAATGTGATCTCACTTAATAGGAGATAGAAGTATGCTAACACGACTGTAGGTGGGGCATTATCACAGGAGAGGCATTAAGGTAAGACACAGGTGATGAGTGGCAGATGTGTGAGAGGGGAAGCAAAGGGCAGCGTTACAGGCAGCATTTGTACAAGAAGAAACTATCCAAAGAAAAACTTAACTTAAATGGGTCACCGCACTCAAACGAGGTACTGGACATCGCTTTTATTGTTTACTCAGAATAGCCATTCTCCCCATTTGTCCCTCAGTAGCTTGAACAATTTTTTGACAGATGAGGTCTTTACTGATAAAGTGACGAGAAATACAGTACAGTATATACAATATTCACAGCAGTTAAGGCAACATGAAAGGGGCATTTCATGCATGTAAATATGAGCTGCTGTATCAACAAATTACACAAAAAGGCTCACAGAGTTACAAAAGGGTATGTTACATCAAAATCTCCACAAACCTGAAAAGGAGTCACATAAAAACACGTACATTTTGCTCCCAGTCTGAAAAAGTACAAAAACATTTTGTGAGTAGGTTCATACAGGCCGTTTCTGGACAGTTTTATACTGTTTTTCAAAAGAAGAGACATTAAACAACAACAACAACAACACTGCTTCATGTTCAGCAGGATTTACACCATTTACACCAGTGTCACATTTTAAACTTTATTTTTCTCACACTTTAGGTTTTATTAAAGGTGATATCAGATTTTCTCAGTTGCCAAAACAAAGATATAAATACAGAAATTTAAAGTGCAGATTCTGTTAAGGTCATCATTTTAACAGCTTTGTAAAGGCTCACCAGTGAGCATAACATGAAGTTGTCATGCCTATAACAGCTGAATGCGGCGATTTCCATGTTGCTCAGCAAAACGCTTCACAAATTTATCTAGATCTAATGCTTTTGTGCATTTTGATTCAATGCTGAGTACAGCCAAACTCGATAGTCTCTTTTCTGTCATAGTAGACCGCAAATAAGTCTTTATGAGCCTGAGAGATGAAAAACTTCGTTCACAGGATGCACTGCTCACAGGTAAAACAACCGCTATTTTACACAACCTGAACAACTCATAAAAAACATCCTGGTATGGGTCCAAAAACTGAGTGAACTCCATTAGAGTGGTAGGACTCTCCTTTTCCCCCTTTTTTCTGTCTAGTACTCTCCTCGTCTGATGTAACTCGTGTTTGAGATCCTCAATATTTGATAATATCATAAGCTTCAGCCAATAACAGAACAGCCTCCTCTCTCAAAAAAGTTGGACTTGACGGATTTAGTGCCTGGACACCCTGCATAATGTTACAGTTTGTGTTAGAAAATCTTCTTCCTATTTCTCCAATCATGTTATCCAGAACTGGATAGTACACAGAGACACAAAAAGTGTGTTTGCTATCTGGAACTACATGCTGTCCCAAGGTGCAGTGAATGACAGTATCCTGAAGCACCTTTGTTGTCTGTCTTGGCCTCTTTGGTTTTCGCTGAGTTGTATCAATGTTACTTCGTTGACATAAATCATGTGTTTCACTCCACATGTCCTCAAAAGAGGCTTGACTACGGTACTGGACCAGTGTCTCTTTAAGTGCTTCAATAAGTTCAACAGCCTTAGCATAGTCCACTGTTTTAGACTGGAGCATGTCTGATAAAAATTTGGAGTCACTCAGGACCTTTCTGAACAGAACAAGAGATCCAGCAAAATTCAGATCAATTTGAGCCAATATCCCTCTTGCTTCAACAGCTCTTTGTGGATGGTTCTCAGATGCGATCTCTTCAAGCACCTGTACTATTGCAGGCAACCTGTCCATAATATTACGACATGCTATGTGCCTACAGGCCCAACGTGTATCACTTAGTTGTTGGAGTTCCCTTGGTGCACCATCAAACATCTCCCGCTGCACTTCCAGCCATTTGTTATGTACATAAGACCCAGACATGAATACAAACAGTCGTTCCAATAATGAGAAGAAGTTTCCTGCATCTGCCACACTTTTTACAGCGTCTACTATAACTAAGTTCAAGCAGTGTGCACTACAGTGAACACAGAAGGCATGTTTGGCTACTTCTTTTATTTTTGCTTGAACACCTGCATGTGCCCCACGCATCACTGCTGCCCCATCGTAGCCCTGGCCTACAAGGTTTTTCTTGTACTCCAGCCCATGCTTCTCAAGGAAGCATATAATCTTGTCACTTAAGGAGGCAGCATTCAGGTGTTCTGCCACTTCAAACTCAAGAAAGCTTTCATGAACCACACCGTTGTAAAAATATCTCAGAACAAAATTACATTTGCTCCTTTTTCTGAACATCTTTAGTTTAATCAACAATAACTGAAAACTGCTTGCTCGTTTTAACTTCCTGGATGATTTCCTCTTTGACCATTACAGCCAAGCACTCGTATTTCATTCTGTGTTGTTTTACTCGTGTATTTTGCATTTTTAGCTTGTTGTTCAAGTCTTTTTTTAATGATGGGGTTATGGTTACCCAGCAAGTCTAACATAGACAGAAAGCACCCTATTTTTCTGAGTGGAGAGACTCCCTGTGACCCCGCTGTGCTATGTTTTCTGTGGCTGTTAGAACTAAAATTTCAGCTAATGTTGTATTGATTTTCAGCCACCTGCTTCTTTTTTTGCTTATCCATTAGTCCAAACATTGAGGTATTTTTATCCATAATTTTCTTGTTCTCTGTCCATGCAAACATTGCATTTACATGGCCTTCAGATCTGGCATGAGAACAGAAACCACTGTCTTTCATTGTAGCCTTTTTCCAGTTACGATAACCCTCGAATGAGGTGAAAACAGTCCTTGGAGCAACAGGGAGGGAAAAACGCCTACAAGCAAAACAGTAAGCTGCATCTTTCGATTGCAAGTATTCTAACCAGGGATGAGACTGCGCTGCGGAAGCTTCTCCTGGCTCCTCCCTGGAGGGTCTTAGGGAAACTCTCGCACATTGGCTGCATTGGCACCTCACACCTGGACTTGGATACGTCTAGAAGATGGAAGGGAGGAAAGATTCAAACTGCATTACATCTGAACTAATTATACAATATAACAACTAGTAAAAACATAATCAATTTGGAACTGTCATTGGTTAGATATAACCATCAGACTGTGTTAACACACACTAACATTTTAGCCTGGGAGAGTATTTTTAGGTTCATTTGTTTAATTTTGGAATTTAATCTGAGCAATAGATCTGAAATACATCGTACACAAAATATTAAAACTCTGTCCCCATCTCATCACACTATCACACTGACAAGTTTTCCCAATTATTCATATTTAAGCAAACACGGATATTTATATTTATTTGAAGAAGTCTAAGTAATGTCTCTTAAATACACCTTATAGCAAAATGTCCGTCTTTGTCATTTGTTGTTCTTATTCATAGTATACTATGCAGCAACAATTTCCATACCATGTGGACCAGCTCGACTGGAGATGGTTGGTGATGGCTCAGGCGCTCTCCTTTCCCTTTCACTGTCTGTGCCCTGCACGTTATCTTGTCTCTCCCTTTCTCCCTCCTCATCTTGGTGATGTTCTCCCTCCTCCATATCTTCACCACTGTGGTGTTCTCCCACCTCCTCCTGTCCCTGGTCGCCTTGGCCATTAATATTCTATCTCTGTCATGTTTCTGTTGCCCTTCTCTCTCTCCTTCCACCTCGTCTTTGTCTTCTCTCTCTCCTTCCACCTCTTTTCTCTCTCCTTCCACCTTGTCTTTGTCTTCTCTCTCTCCTTCCACCTCTTTTCTCTCTCCTTCCACCTCGTCTTTGTCTTCTCTCTCTCCTTCCACCTCTTTTCTCTCTCCTTCCACCTCGTCTTTGTTTTCTCTCTCTCCTTCCACCTCTTTTCTCTCTCCTTCCACCTCGTCTTTGTCTTCTCTCTCTCCTTCCACCTCATCTTCTCCGTCTACCTTGCTCAGTTGTTCATTTTCTATTTCTCTCGCCTTTCTCTTTGGTGAGAAAAAATTACGTATGCTACCTTTCCTCTTCATTTCTGTAAGATTCAAAGTAACTTTACAATGTTTTCCTTGACAGACGTTGAATCAATATTAGCTTTTTTAGCCTACTTTACACAGAACTAACGTCAGACCTAGCTAACATTTCATGTATAGTTAGCGAAATAACTCAGGTTCTTCAACCTGATTTTTATCATCTCAAAATCAGCATCGCAACTATGCTAGCACTGTGCTTTCAATATAATTTCATTTCTTGATAGATAGTTAATCAGTTTTTATCTCTTTCCTCCCGTGTCTCCTTTCCTCGCACCTCCTATCTCCCTCGCTTCGCGCCACTCAGTTCTCAGTCTCTTGTCGCTCTGGCGTCATCTCGTGCTGCATTCACTGCAGTCGGACATTGGAGATTCACGCTCGTAAATGTCAAATTGGCCATAATTTTTCTTTTAATTCGTTGCTGCCAACTGGGGTGGCAGCAGGGGTGGCAAGGCTTTCTTTTAGGGTGGCATTTGCCACCCTATGCCACCCTGGTAGATCCGCCCATGAGGGGTAGTAAGGTATTATGAGCTCTTTTAGATATGATGGTGCCTGACCATGAAGAGCCTTGTATGTAAGGAGAAGAATTTTAAATTCTATTCTAGATTTAACAGGTAGCCAATGCAAGAAAGCCAAAATGGGAGAGATGTGATCTCTGATCTTGGTTCCTGTCAGAACACGTGCAGCAGCATTCTGAATTAGCTGCAAAGTCCTAAGTGACCTAAGAGAGCAGCCTGATAACAAAGAGTTACAATAGTCCAGCCTAGAAGTAACAAATGCGTGGACTAGTTTTTCTGCATCTCCTTGAGATACAATGCGTCTGATTTTGGCGATGTTACGTAAATGGAAGAATGCAGTCCTCGAAATTTGTTTTATGTGGACATTAAAGGACAAATCCTGATCAAAAACAACTCCGAGATTCTCTACGGTGGAGCTGCAGGCCAGGGTGATCCCATCTAAAGTAACTAAGTCTCTAGAGAGAGAGTTTCTGAGGTGTTTGGGTCCAATTACAAGAACTTCAGTTTTGTCTGAATTTAACATCAGAAAATTGTAGGTCATCCAACTTTTTATATCCTTAAGGCATGCTTGGAATTTAGTTAATTGATTGGTTGACAGGCTTCATCGATAAATATAACTGGGTGACAGACAGACAGACAGACAAAGACACAGACAGACAGACAAAGACACAGACAGACAGACAGACACACAGACAGAGAAACAGACAGATAGACAGACAGATAGACAAACAGACAGAGACACAGATAGACACCCAGACAGATAGACACCCAGACAGAGACACAGACAGACACCCAGGCACACAGAGACACAGACAGACACCCAGAAAAAGACACAGAAAGATAGACAGAGACACAGACAAACAAAAACACAGACAGACAGACAGACACCCACCCAGACAGACAGACAGACACACAGACAGACACCCAAACAAACAGACAGAGACACAGACACACAGACAGACAGACACCCAGAAAAAGACACAGACAGACAGACAGACAGAGACACAGACATACTGACACCAAGACAGACAGAGACATGGACAGACAGACACCCAGACAGACAGAGACACGGAAAGACCCCCAGGCAGACAGAGACACAGACAGACAAACGGACAGAGAAACAGACAGACACCCACCCAGACAGACATAGACACAGACAGACAGACAGACAGGCAGAGATACAGACAGACAGACAGAGACACAGACAGACACCCAGACAGACACAGACAGACACAGATAGACACCCAGACAGAGACGCAGACAGACACCCAGGCACACAGAGACACAGACAGACACCCAGAAAAAGACACCGACAGACAGACTGACACCCAGACAGACAGAGACACAGAAACACTCCCAGAAAAAGACACAGACAGACAGAGAGACACCCAGGCAGACAGACAGAGAAACAGACAGATAGACAGACAGACAGACACCCAAACAGACAGAGACACAGACAGAGACAAAGACAGACACCGGGGCAGACAGAGACACAGAAAGACACCCAGAAAAAGAGACAAACAGACACCCAGACAGACAGACAGATAGATACACAGATAGACAGACAGAGAAACAGACAGACAGACAGACAGACAACCAGAGAGATAGACAGAGACACAGACAGACAGATAGATAGACAGACAGAGAGACACCCAGACGGAGAGAGAGACACCCAGACAGACAGAGACACGGACAGAGAGACGCCCAGGCAGACAGACAGACAGACAGACATAGACATAGACACAGACAGACAGACACCCAGATATACAGACATACAGAGACACAGACAGACAGACAGACAGAGACACAGACAGACAGATAGACAGAGACATGGAAAGACACCCAGAAAAACACAGACAGATAGACAGACAGACAGACAGACAGAGACACAGACACCCAGAAAAAGACACCAGACAGACAGACAGACACCCAGACACCAGTGTTGTAGTAGTCGAGATCGGTCCTGAAGGTCTTGGTCTCGTCTCGGAATCGACTGCATTTTTACTCTGTCTTGTCTCGGTCTCGGACAAAGCGAACTGGGGATTTTATTTCAAGACCGGTCAAGACCACAACTGTGGGGATATCAGTAAATTGCCTGTGCATTTTTGGATTAACTTGTTAATATCATTAATGTGATTTTCCGTAAATCGTATTGCTTCGATTACAACCAATAACTTGACTCATTTATCATTTGAAATTTTTGTCACCGTTAACGGCTGTCACCCCTCCCGCCCCCTTTCACACGCCCCCACAAAATTGCATGTGAGTGACAGGAGAAGAGGCCGTGAGAAGATGTCAGCCAACTTGTCTGGAATAAAATTTGGTTACCTGAACCACAAAGAGTTTTTGTGCACAACTACGTCCAAAAGAAAACACAGCGCAACTTGTAAATTCTGTAAAGCAACGGAGACAGCTGGGACCACGTCCAACTTTTACCGGCACTTAGAGAGGAAGCATAAAGAAAGGTAAGCTAAGTGTAAATAAGATTTAGTCAATACTAGCTAAACACGTTTGTGTATACTGTATGCTTCAGGACACCGGTTTCATTTGCTTGCCGGTTATTTACCCCCTAGCTAGGCGCACAAGCATATTAGCACATTACCTCACTGCATTAACTTTGTGTGAGAGTGAGGAGTCAGGCCATGTGTCTTATTCCTACGTTACGTTTTTTGTTGTGATAAAAAATGACAAGACAGGTGACGTAAAGCTATGTAGTTAATGTGTATATAGTTATGTTACGTCAACTCTGACGTAAACGATGCACGCCACGCTCCCTCTCCTGGGTGAGAGATAGGGATGTGCGATACCACTATTTTTCCTTTCGATCCAATACCAGGTGATACCAAGGCTAGTATCCCGATACCAATACCGATTCTGATACTTTTAGATGTCCTACTTGTGTATATGAAAATGATGACTTTTACAATGAAAACTTGTGAATGTTATTATGAAAAATGTATTTTATACCTCTGTATAAGAATTAAACAAGCTGCCAAATATCAGACGTTTTTTCTCTTTAATCAGAGCAATTAAAGACAAGAAAGAATCTGTGCAAATCAGCGCCTACATATTGAGCTGGGAGGAAACATTTTTATCTAACTAAATAAATAAAATGAAATAAATAAAATATTATGTTTTAATGCAAAATTGACAAACATTCTGGTATTTTATGTACGTCTATATGCCTGTGATGGTGGGCACTGTGATGTATTTTCACTATACCTGGATATTGCCTGCCTCTCTGTAGGGCTTCCAAGACAGAGGTCTGCCTCATTCGGCCGCAGGTGTGGGGGCTTTTCCCTGCACTCCCTCTCTCTAATCTCCTCAGCTGCAAGTCGTCGTGCTCTTTGTTATGGTTGACCTTTAGGTGTTTTGTGAGATTTGTGGTATTACCGCAATACCTGAGACACTTTGGGCACAAATCATAGGTAGCTTCATTCGAGCTTACTGCTGTGAAATGTGTCCAGACGATGCTCCTCTTTCTCTCTGCCATCCGGTGCTTCTTTCCTTCTCCGCTGTCTCTGACTGACTGATGGCGTGTGTGCATGCGACGCGCATATCTGTGCGCGAACTGCCAAGTCAGACAGGAAGCGGAAGCCAGAAGGAAAAGTAGTTCCATATCCGACACAAATATTGACCACGGGTTTCACTTTTTACTTATAGAAAATTGATTAGAGTCTGCGTCATAAAAAGTATTAATATTTCTTGTAAAAGTGGACTTGGAATTTTGATGTAAAGATCGATTCTAAAAAACACACCCCCAGATCGGAAGTATCGATATTCGCGGATCGATACGCACATCCCTAGTGAGAGAGCTAGAGTCAGCAGTCTCCAGAGTGGAGCCGGAGTAACATTCAAGCTGCGTCTCAATTCAGGGGCTGCATGCTTCGGAGGACGCGGCCGCGACTCCTTCTGAGAGACCTTCGAAGGCCGCATCAACCGTTGTTAAATGAGACGGTCTAGCCTTCGAAGCATTTCCTGGTTGCGTCACCAGCTGCGTCACCTGCCGTCAGTTGTTACTTTGTAACGTAGCCGTTGACTGTCAGTTAGTCGTCAGTTGAGAAAACGAAGAAAAAACAGACAGAAGAAAGTATAAGAAAGAAGAATGAAGTATAACATATAATAGTGATAATCCTAAACGTAGCTCTTTATTCAATCCAATCGTTTAACTAGACTTTGCAGTTTTACAGTCTGGAAATAAAGCAGGGATAATAAAAGTAATAAAATATAAGTAATTAGTAAAAGTAAAAGTAGTAACAAGTAAAAGTAATTAAATATAAAAACCCAATACTTACTTTTATTATTATTATTATTATTATTAAATGTATTATTCATTATTAGGTATTATTCATCGCCGCTTGGTGTCGCCATTGTATTTTCCCGGCACTGAACAGCGGCGCGCAAAGGATCTTGGGATATGGGAGGCCGCGAAGGATACTCCGGTGCATCCTCCAAGAGAAGGACGCATTTGAAGGACGCATTCGCAGCCTTCGCGCGGCGTTGTGACGTAATCGGCCTTCAAACGCGTGCTTCGAAGGATGCAGCCCCTGAATTGAGACACAGCTTCAGTGTTTCCCCTATATTCATGCGCCGCTACTGAAATTTCACAAGATCATTAATATCAATGCGCCACTAATGATTTTTACTCGCACTGTGTGAGCGCAACAACACACGACGTTATTTTGGACATGTTTTGAGTCATTAACTAGCGCAGCAAATCATGTCGGACCCTCTTCTCATTCTTCAAAGGACATCTACGTAAGTTAACGTTCAAGTTTATACACGTTAGAGTAGTGAGTAGCGTAGGTAGAGTAACGTTAGCATAACGTAGAGTAGCGTAGCTCCTTATGGCAGTGTGCAACAAGTGAGTGAGCAGAGAAAGTGACAGTGAAGTGGTAAAAGTGAACGGAGCAGCAACAGCAGAGAGAGAGATTAGCAGAAAATGTAGTTTGTCAGTTAATAAATGCTACAGCCTCTCAAGCTAACGTTAACACTACATTTTTTAGCTGCTAAGTAGCGCTAGCTACATTAATTAGCTGCTTGTCATTACTACCTGTGTGAGTCCAGAGGAGGAGAGAGAGGAGTGCAGAGAGGAGTGAGGAGAGATTCAAAGAGAGGAGCAGGACCTAGAGAGCTTTCCACACTGAATATAGTTAGGGACCGAGCCAGTGACAACTGGAAGGTCCCTATTGAAATTGGTGTGTTTATTATTATTATTATTATTATTACGCTTAGCCCCTATTACGCATGTTTTGACTGCCTTAACGTAAACTTTGCGTGAATTTTATTTGGCATATGTGTCGGGCCTGCTGCGATATCGGATCTCCCTATATAGGCCACGCCCACTTCCGCCTAGATTTTTTTTTCCGCGCGAGCTCGAAATGTCGACGAAATTTTGCACATAAGACCTGGAGACCGTCCTGGCAAAAAAAAGGAATTTAAAGTATTTTGACATTTCAAAAAATAAGCACGTTATAAAATTAGCACTTCCTGTTGATTTTTCGTCAAAAAAGGAAGTGGGGTCTTTCTTCACAATGGTATGGCCGATTGACACCAACCTTGGATCAATAGTTTATCATGTCTTCATTAGGCATCGTGCACAATCTTGCACAATTTGAGGCCACCGCCACAAGGTGGCGCTCTTTCAAAGTTAACCATTTATATCTCCGCATCGGCACATGTGATTAAAATGTAAATTGGTACGATGATTGCCCATGGCGCACTGAGGCTCCCCTAAAAAGGGAAAAATATCACGCCGCTAGGTGGCGCTCTGGTGGCCGGGTAAATCATTCTGCGGAGACCGTAATAGTTATGAATATTAAATTCACAGGACACGTGTAGACTGGTGCCTCTACCTCACATACCAAAAATCGTGTTTGTCGTGGTTGTAGCGCCCCCCTACAGGATTTTTAAAAAGCAGCCCCGGCGCCACGTTTCGCCAATATGTATGAAACTTGGTAGGCCCATTGAACGTGCCAAGACGTACAAAAAAGCCTCTTGGACCCATGTCCCAAATCCCACAGGAAGTCGGCTATTTTCATTTTTAATTTTCACTCTCGGCGGTCATTTTGACTTTTTGGGCTTCTATTTTAACTAATTCCTCCTAGGGAATTTCTCGGATCTGCTTCAAAATTAGTCAGTACCAGGCCTGGAATTTCGTCATTTTAGGGGCAAGGCCACTTGGCCTTTTGTCTTGTCAATTTTTTGAGGGCACAAAGGCCAAAAGCCAGGGCACCAAGGCCATAAAATAAAACAATGATTTTTAAGTCCACGTCCATAATGAATTTAATGTAAGGACTAATGACGCTTCTGTGGAAGATTGGAGTCTCAGTCGAAACTGTCAAGCAGGTAAAGAAACTTCTCCTATACTTTTTTATGTCTGAAGATAAGAAACTATTGAATATATCTAAAAAGAATACAAAATGAACCGTATCAATCTGATTGTTGCTTGTGATTTGTCTGTCTTGTTTTTACATGTGATTATGTTTTTTATAGTTGTCTATTTTTTAACCAGTCTGCAAGCCAAGTTTCCCTTAGGGGACAATAAAAGCAACTGAACTTAACTGAAGTACACAGGAAATTATGAAGTACATCACTCACTTCAAAAACTGTAAAACTTATTAAACCAATCTCCACCCACAATTTTTGCTCAATTGACACCAAATGTGCAAGAGCATCTTCAGGCAAGAGCATCTTCAGACTGTCCTCAAAAAACTACTACACAGATTTTTTATTGATCAAAATTGAGCCTACAGTGCATCAAAATGTTTGATTGTAAACGGTACTGTAAACATATACTAGCATATAGGCTACTGATTAACCCATAAGAGCCCAGACCGATTTCTCAATCAAGGAAAATTATGAGATAAAATAAACTAAATAAACAACAATGAAAACATTCAACTTTTTATTTTCAAAAATAGCACTCTCATGTCATTTGCAAAACACTGAAACGCCATGACACCTGGCTGTGAAACATTGAAACGCCATGACTGTGAAACATTGAAACGCCATGACACCTGTGTCACGCTGGGTCCTTAATCAGAGTCACTAGACTCGTTTGAAGATGAGGATGGGGAGTCAGGGAGATTTGCAGTGCATGTTTTGGGGTTCCTTGGACCATATGGATGAATGTTTGGCCTCTTTTTGTTGATGCCAGCTGCCCACCATCTTGCCACAGATTCTTGGCTTTGATAATCTGCAGGAGCACAACCCTGTGATTTGATGAGGAGGAGGTCTTCAATGGTGGATGTATGCAGGCTTAAGCGCCAGTCTCCCTGCATTCTCTTAATGACTGAGAACTGCCGCTCTACTTGAAAGGTAGAGACAGGGAACACCAAGATTATTTTTATGAGGTGTAGCAGGTTGGGGTACATGCTTCTCTTCTCCATCAGAAACCTTGACCATAGCGGGAGGAAAGTTTGGTCCTTATAGTGGCACACTATGTCAGCTTTTGCTCTAAACCACTCCCTGTCTATCTCAGCCACATTGCAGCCATTTTTGGTCAGAAGAGGCTCAAAGTGCTTGCACAGATGATGTATCTCTTCGTCACCAAACTCCTCTAAGAGCTTTTCTTCTGTTGGGAAATTCACAGGATCAAACATCTCTGCAACCAGGAGCACAGGATCAGTGGAGAAAGTAGAGAATCTCTTGCCAGTGCATGCAATGATGTTGTCCACTGTGTCTTTCCTATGGTTACAGAAGGCTTCTGCAGTAACGTTGGAGTTTCTGATATTTACTCCATTGTATTGAAATCCCTCAGTGGTGGTGGTGAAGGATTCAAGGACGGGGCGGAGATAGGGACCTGGCTTCTGAGTTTGCTTACGCAGCACAGCCTGGGCAGCCAGGATCCTGGTACGCACACATGACAGAGGCAGTTGATCTCCTTGGAAATTAAGCGACAGTTCAGCCAGGACAGATAAAAGATCCTGATACAGTGCCATATTAAGTACAAACTTTGGCGAGGTTAACTGCCGTAACAGTGCCCTTATCTTCTGCTTGTCTGGCGTAGCCTCGTCCTGTCTTTCCTGGAGGTGGGTGACAATGCTCCTGTAGTTTGTGGTGGCAAGACAGGAAACAGCCCTCCTCCTGTGGTCTATCCACCTGGTCCCCTGGGAGCGAGCTGGTTTAACTACATGCTCCTCAAGTTCCTCTCCGATGGCCTTCAGCTCCCTCCATTTTTGGGGGGGAACGATGGTAGAGAGAGTAGAGTCTCATCAGGAGGTCATCGATCTTGGTCAAAGAAAAACAGAAAATGAGGCATTTATGAGACATTTTATTACACATTCTATTAGTACCTAGTAGTACCTAGTAGTATTTTAGTACTAGTACTAGTCCTACCTAGTACTAGTCCTACCTGTTCAAAGTATGTGCTCTTGAAGGCATCCTTCAGGCACAGTTCCAGTCTGTGGGCGACACAATGCACTTTGAGCATCCATGGCACACACTCTTGTAGTTTGAGTGAGGATACCATTTGTCCTACCAAAGTTGACAGCTGCTCCATCAGCTGCTGTTGCAGTCAAGCAGCCACTCAGATCGAGGTCATTTTCTGCACACTTATGCATTATGGCCTCGAAAACCCCATCAGCATCACAAGTTGTTGGCTCTGCAATACTTTAAAAAATATGGAACACAAAGAAAGAAGTGACTTTCGATTAACTGGAAGCTTGATTACAATCACCCCAACCTATGTTGCATCATTACATCCTTTCTCCCAACTTTCCTGCCCTTTTCTACTGAATGTCACTATTGCTATAAAAAAAACATGAAATTACTTGTGGGGAAAAAAAACATTCAACAGAGACTATTTGTCTATATTATCCTTACCCAAGTAGTCTGATTCTGGGGGAGCCATGTTCAATAAGCTTTATGCTTATGACTTCTTTATCTGATGTACCTTTGTCTGTGCTTCCATCGAAAAATAAGGAGCAGTAGAAAGGCTCACATTTTTTAAGAGCTTGAAGTTGGTCTCTGATGTTTCCAGCAATATTCTCAATAAATAGGACTTTGAGTTGTGGTAGGTGACCCCCAGCTCCACCCCATGCTTGCGCTCCACAGAGACTAAAGTCTTGTACAGACTAAAAGGCTGCTCAGTGTATGCCACAGTGTATGCAATATCAAATAATTTGCACATCTTTGTTTCAGTTTTGTTATTAAGTTTCTGGAGCTGTGTAACTGTGTTCGAATTAGTTGAAGCCTGGTTTGCTTGCTGACATGCTGTGATGTGAGCTTTTGAGTTAATATGTGTTTTGGCTGTGCATTTTTTAACATTTGTGCTGCCAGTTATGTATGTATCTGTATTATGTATGTATATGTGTTGTGCAGTGCGGTTTTTATAGTGCTCCCTGCAGATGCAGCACCACACCTTAGTAACATAGCCTTTCTTGTCCTTCTCAAAGTGCAGCCAGTCATACCCCCAGGACTCTACAGTGGTGGCAGTGTTTTTTCTTTTCCTGGCTCCATCTACCTCTTGCTCATCCCCTTGTCCCGGTCCTTCCATGTCTCCTCCCTGTTCTCTCCTTCTCTCTCCCATGTTTCTGTATCCTGTCTCGTCTTCTCCTGCTGTCTTTTCTCCTCCTCTCTCATCCCTGTTTCTTGGTCCTTCATTGTCTCCTGCTGTCTTTTCTCCTCCTCTCTCATCCCTGTTTCTTGGTCCTTCATTGTCTCCTGCTGTCTTTTCTCCTCCTCTCTCATCCCTGTCCTTCATTGTCTCCTCCTGCCTTCTCCCCTCCTCTCTCATCTCTCTCTCCTCCTCTACCATCTCTGTGTCTTGGTACTTCAAAATCTCCTCCTGTTTTTTCTCCTTCTCTCTCATTATCTGGTCCTTCATTGTCTCCTCCTCCCTCATCTTTGTGCACTGGACTTTGTCTCTCTGCTCCTGTCTGTTCATGTTCAACTCTCTATCGTTTGTTTTCTGGCTCTCCTGTGTCACCTAACTGGTCTGCCTTACTCCGACTGAAAGATATTGACACATAATGAACTGGGTAAAAATGGCTAACAGCAAATTACACTCAAAAAATATCAGGCCTAATATTCACATGTATGTATTTCAATTGAATATGAAATTTCCATCCATTTGGATTACAAAGTTTTAACATAAACTATTAAACTTAATGCGATGCATATTTGTAAAAATGTGAAAAAAGTAATAATATGATTTATTTAATTGTACTAATAAACCCAAAGTGTTTTTAATATAGAACAACCAGGTTTATGTATTTATAAGCAAATAATCTTAAATATTAGGCCTAAATATTTTTGTACATGATAAACTGATTCACTGAACAATATCTGGCTTTCAATTGTTTTTGATGTGTTGTTAGATAGCCAACAATCAAACAAACTACAGTGTATCGTTGCCTCTTCAAACATAATTGACCACTCACCTCCTAAAAAAAGTGTCGATTGTTTTGCAGTTTGTAGCTGCATCTTCAAAGCTTTTTTTAAGGCACCTCTCCCTCCGTTGCTTGCTTGGCATAATTATTGCTGGGGGTAAATAAATAAAAATAAATGTTAATGTTGTAATGTAGCCAGCCACCAGTGTTGGCCTACCTGTCTTAATTTTTATTTAACCAGAAAAAACCCATTGAGATAAAATCTCTTTGGCGATGGTGATCTGGCCAAGACGGCAGCAGTTACACGTTGGTTAAACAGCAAACATAGATTAAAAAAGCGACTATGAACAGCCAGCACACATCAACCAACTGTAAATTACCAAAGTAGCAACACCAAGATCATAAATACATAAAAATTACACATTACGGCAGGAACAAGCAAACAAAAACTTGACAGCAAGCTAGCAAGCGTTTGTTGACGTTAATATTACAGGCTATGGTCGGCACGTTAAAACTGGGTCAACGGTTGTAGTGATATAACGTTACTGTACAAGCAATTTAACTTAACGTTAACTAACTTATATGTTGAAATTCCTATTTTATTCGTTCACTAATTTAACACTGTCTTACCTTAGTCCCGGTGACTTTTTCCCTCTCTTCAGTCTCAGACCCAACGTCACAGCCTCGCGCACGCAGACACAAGAGGGTGGGGGGGTGCGTTTGATGAAGTCTCCTTGGCCGGTGATAGATTGGTGTCGAACTGTCATTATAGCCCGTCCGAGCGGTTCATGCCAGGCTCAAATCAAACCCACCACTGATGATGAATGTCATCAAAAGACGCTTTTTTTTCCTCAAAAGACGCAGGTGTAAAGCTGTGTTAACAGGAAAGAGGCAGACGAGAAAACCGCAAATCGAACTGGGCCAGTGCGGGTGGGGCATCAAGGCCACCGTAGCCTTAGGGCAGATATTTTTTTCAAGGGTACAAGGCCATGGCCCTCGTGGCCCTCGTGGCCCTCGTGAAATTCATGCCCTGGTCAGTACAGTCAAAAAATGGTGCTGAATGAAAACCGTGCTATTTGCGACTGTACGTTGAAGGGCGTATCCATGGCGTGTAATCAAAGTTGGCCATTTTGAACGAATGTCGAACTGTGATGTCATTTATGGCATTTCAGGGTTCTATTTTAATTAACTTCTCCTACAGGTTTTATCGGATCTGCTTCAAATTTGGTCAGTACAGTCAAAACATGGTGCTGAATGAACACCGTGCTTTTTGTGACTGTACATTGAAGGGTGTGTCCGTGGCCTCCCGTCAAAGTTGGCCATTTTGACTTCTGTCGTCATTTTTACTAACTCTTACAGATTTTATCATATTGCCTTCATATTCAATCACTGCAATCTAGTCACATTGGTGATTATAAGTTGATCAAATATTTACTATGCTTCAGCTCTACATTATCACACGTTTTTATTATCTGGTCAAAGTATTTAATAACGTCTCACTTTTGGTTTTGGGTATGGGTGCACATTTTTTGTATGTCTATATATGTTAGTTTTGTGCATCTGTGGATAGTGTTATCTGTGACACTTTTTTGAAGCTTTCTTTGGTGAGCTATAGTAGTGTCATTATAACACACTCATGTGCAAGAGGTATATCAGATGGATTGTATTTTAACAGGAGGTTTAGCTGAATGGTCAGCTAGAGGTGTAGGAGCATGGTCATTTGCAGGTGTAGCATTTAGTGGATCTGCAGTAGGAGTAGAGCTGTAAGAGGATCATGCTGAGTTTAACCAGGAGGATCATCATGACCAATAAGTGTATTTCAGGAAGACCAGAGCCACCACAGGAATGTTGTTTGATATTATTTATGTAAATAACAAGTTGTTCATAGCTTTTTTAAACAACAAATAGCACAACTTGTAATCAGCAACAGCACACCCAAACACCTTGACAGACAGACACCCGAACAGACAGACAGACACCCAAACAGACAGACAGACACCCAGACAGGCAGACACAGACAGACAGACAGACACCCAGACAGAGAAAGAAACAGACAGACAGACAGACACCTAGACAGACAGAGACACCTACAGAAACCCAGAAAAAGACAGACAGACAGAGACACAGACAGAGACACAGAAAAAAACATAGACAGACAGACAGACACCGACACCCAGAAAATGACACAGATAGATAGGCAGAGACACAGACAGACAGACGCCCAAACAGACAGACAGAGACACAGACATTGAAACAGACACCCAGGCAGACAGAGACACAGACAGACAGACAGACAGACAGACAGACAGACAGAGACACTGACAGAGACACTGACAGAGACACTGACAGACACCCAGAAAAAGACACAGACAGACAGACAGACAGCGTCAGGGACAGACTGACACCCAGACAGACAGACAGACGGACAGAGTCACGGACAGACTGACACCCAGACAGACAGACAGACAGACGGACAGAGTCACGGACAGACTGACACCCAGACAGACAGACGGACACCCAAACAGATAGACACTCAGACTGACAGACAGACAGACAGGCAGACAGAGACACAAACAGACGGACAGACAGACACCCAGACAGAGAGACAGACAAACAGCCAGACACCCAGACAGAGACACAGACAGACACCCAGACAGACAGAGTTACAGACAGACACCCAAATAGACAGAGACACGGAAAAACACCCAGAAAAAGACACAGACAGACACCCAGACAGACAGAGACACAGAGAGACACCCAGGCAGACAGACACACAGACAGACAGAAACCCAGACAGACAGATGCACACTCAGACACCTAGACACTCAGACTGACAGACAGACATTCAGACAGACAGACAGAGACACAGACAGGTACCCAGACGGAGAAGCAGACAGAGACACAGACAGACAGAGAGACACCGAAACGGACAGAGACACGGACAGACAGAGACACAGACAGACGCCCAAGCAGGCAGAGACACAGACAGACACCCAGACAGAGAAACAAACAGACACCGAGGTAGACACAGAAAGACAGACAGACAGACACCCAGACAGACAGAGACACAGACAGACACCCAGAAAAAGACACAGACAGACAGTCAGACAGAGAAACAAACACCCAGGCAGACAGACACACAGACAGACAGACGCACACTCAGACACCTAGACACTCAGACTGACAGACAGACAGACAGACAGACAGACAGAGACACAGACAGAGACACAGACAGATACCCACCCAGAGAGACAAAGTCACAGACAGACAGACACCCAGACAGACAGACAGAGAGAGACGGACAGACAGACTTCCAGGGAAACAGAGACACGGACAGACACCCAGAAAAAGACAGAGACAGACAGAGACAGACAGAGACACGAACAGACTCACACCAAGACAGACAGAGACACAGACAGATAGACAGAGACAGACCGAGACAGATAGACAGACACCCACCCAGACAGACAAACACCCATACAGACAGAGACACAGACAGACAACCATACAAAGACACAGACAGATGTCCAGGCAGACAGAGACACAGAAAGACACCCATAAAAAAGAGACAGAGAGACACCCAGACAGAGAGAGACCCAGGCAGATAGACAGACACCCACCCAGATAGACAAAGTCACAGAAAGACATACACCCAGACAGACAGAGTCACAGACAGACAGACACCCAGACAGACAGAGTCACAGACAGACAGACACCCAGACAGACAGAGTCACAGACAGACAGACACCCAGACAGACAGACAGAGAGACACCCAAACGGACAGAGACACGGACAGACAGAGACACAGACAGACACCCAGGCAGGCAGAGACACAGACAGACAGGCAGACAGACAGACAGGCAGGCAGAGACACAGACAGACAGTGTCACAGACAGACAGACACCCAGACAGACAGAGACACAGACATACACCCAGACAGACAGAATCACAGACAGACAGACACCCAGACAGACAGACAGAGAAACACCCAAACGGACAGAGACATGGAAAGACAGAGACACAGACAGACACCCAGGCAGGCAGAGACACAGACAGACACCCAGGCAGACAGATCGACAGACAGACAGACACAGACAGAGAAACAAACAGACACCGAGGTAGACACAGAAAGACAGACAGACAGACACCCAGACAGACAGAGACACAGACAGACACCCAGAAAAAGACACAGACAGACAGTCAGACAGAGAAACAAACACCCAGGCAGACAGACACACAGACAGACAGACAGACGCACACTCAGACACCTAGACACTCAGACTGACAGACAGACAGACATTCAGACAGACAGACAGAGACACAGACAGAGACACAGACAGATACCCACCCAGAGAGACAAAGTCACAGACAGACAGACACCCAGACAGACAGACAGAGAGAGACGGACAGACAGACTTCCAGGGAAACAGAGACACGGACAGACACCCAGAAAAAGACAGAGACAGACAGAGACACGAACAGACTCACACCAAGACAGACAGAGACACAGACAGATAGACAGAGACAGACCGAGACAGATAGACAGACACCCACCCAGACAGACAGACACCCAAACAGACAGAGACATAGACAGACAGACAGACAGACAGACACCCAGGCATACAGAGACAGAGACATAGAGACAGACACCCAGACAGACAGAGACATAGACATACACCCAGACAGACAGACAGAGAAACACCCAAACGGACAGAGACATGGAAAGACAGAGACACAGACAGACACCCAGGCAGACAGATCGATAGACAGACAGACACAGACAGACACCCAGACGGAGAAGCAGACAGAGACACAGACAGACACTCAGACAGAGAAACAAACAGACACCGAGGTAGACGCAGACACAGAAAGACAGACACCCAGAAAAAGACGCAGACAGACAGTCAGACAGAGAAACAAACACCCAGGCAGACAGACAGAAACCCAGACAGACAGACGCACACTCAGACTGACAGACAGACAGACATTCAGACAGACAGACAGAGACACAGACGGAGAAGCAGACAGAGACACAGACAGACACCCAGACAGACAGACAGAGAGACACCCAAACGGACAGAGACACAGACAGACACCCAGGCAGGCAGAGACACAGACAGACACCCAGACAGACACCCAGGCAGGCAGAGACACAGACAGAGAGACACCCAAACGGACAGAGACACGGACAGACAGAGACACAGACAGACACCCAGGCAGGCAGAGACACAGACAGACACCCAGACAGACACCCAGGCAGGCAGAGACACAGACATAGAGACAGACAGACAGACAGACAGACAGACAGACAGACAGACAGGCAGACAGAGAAACACCCAAACGGACAGAGACATGCAAAGACAGAGACACAGACAGACACCCAGGCATACAGAGACACAGACATAGAGACAGACAGACAGACAGACAGACAGACACAGACACAGAAACACACCCAGAAAAAGAGACAGACAGACACCCAGACAGGGAGAGACCCAAGCAGATGGACAGACACCCATTCAGACAGACAAAGTCACAGACAGAAAGACAGTCACAGACAGACAGACACCCAGACAGAGAGACACCCAAATGGACAGACAGACAGAGAGACACCCAAACGGACAGAGACATGGACAGACAGAGACACAGACAGACACCCAGGCAGGCAGAGACACAGACAGACAGACAGACAGACACCCAGGCATACAGACAAAGTCACAGAGAGACAGAAACCCAGACTGACAGAGACATAGACAGACAGACAGACACCTGGACAGACAGACACCGAGACAGAGACACAGACAGACACCCAGACAGACAGTGTCACAGACAGACAGACACCCAGACAGACAGAGAGACACCCAATCGGACAGACAGACACCCAGACAGACACCCAGACAGACAGTGTCACAGACAGACAGACACCCAAACAGACAGAGAGACACCCAAACGGACAGACAGACACCCAGACAGACAGAGAGACACCCAAACGGACAGACAGACACCCAGACAGACAGAGACACAGACATACACCCAGACAGACAGAGTCACAGACAGACAGACACCCAGAGAGACACCCAAACGGACAGAGACATGGACAGACAGAGACACAGACAGATCGACAGACAGTCAGACAGACAGACAGACACAGACAGACACACAGGCAAACAGAGACAAAGACAGATAGACAGACACCCACCCAGACAGACACCCAAACAGACACCCAGACAGACATAGACACAGACAGACAACCAGACAGAGACACAGACAGACATCCAGGCAGACAGAGACACAGACAGACACCCAGACAGAGAGAGACCCAAGCAGATGGACAGACACCCACCCAGACAGACAAAGTCACAGACAGAAAGACAGTCACAGACAGACAGACACCCAGACAGACAGACAGACAGAGAGACACCCAAATGGACAGACAGACAGACAGACAGGCAGACAGGCAGACAGACAGGCAGACAGAGACACAGACAGAAAGACACCCAGAAAAAGAGACAGAGAGACACCCAGACAGAGAGAGACCCAGGCAGATAGACAGACACCCACCCAGACAGACAATGTCACACACAGACAGGCACCCAGACAAACAGACAGAGAGACACCCAAACGGACAGACAGACACCCAGACAGACAGAGTCACAGACAGACACCCAGACAGACAGACAGAGAGACACCCAGACAGACAGAGAGACAGACAGACAGACAGACACCCAGAAAAAGACACCCAGAAAAAGACACAGACAGACAGACAGAGACATAGACAGACAGACACCCAGACAGACACACAGACAGATACCCAGGCAGACAAAGACACAGACACCCAAACAGACAGACACCGAGACAGAGACACAGACAGACACCCAGACAGACAGAGAGACACCCAAACGGACAGACAGACAGACAGGCAGACAGAGAGACACCCAAACGGACAGACAGACACCCAGACAGACAGAGACACAGACATACACCCAGACAGACAAAGTCACAGACAGACAGACAGAGAGACACCCAAACGGACAGAGACATGGACAGACAGAGACACAGACAGATCGACAGACAGTCAGACAGACAGACAGACACACAGGCAAACAGAGACAAAGACAGATAGACAGACACCCACCCAGACAGACACCCATACAGACACCCAGACAGACATAGACACAGACAGACAACCAGACAGAGACACAGACATCCAGGCAGACAGAGTCACAGAAAGACACCCAGAAAAAGAGACAGACAGACACCCAGACAGAGAGAGACCCAAGCAGATGAACAGACACCCACCCAGACAGACAAAGTCACAGACAGAAAGACAGTCCCTGACAGACAGACACCCAGACAGACAGACAGAGAGACACCCAAATGGACAGACAGAAAGACAGACAGACAGAGAGACAGACAGACAGACAGGCAGACAGAGACACAGACAGAAAGACACCCAGAAAAAAAGACAGAGAGACACCCAGACAGAGAGAGACCCAGGCAGATAGACAGACACCCACCCAGACAGACAATGTCACAGACAGACAGGCACCCAGACAAACAGACAGAGAGACACCCAAACGGACAGACAGACACCCAGACAGACAGATTCACAGACAGAAAGACACCCAAGCAGATAGACAGACACCCACCCAGACAGACAAAGTCACAGACAGACAGACACCCAGACAGACAGACTCACAGAGAGACACCCACCCAGATAGACAGACAGAGAGACACCCAAACGGACAGACAGATTTCCAGGCAAACAGAGACACGGAATAACACCCAGAAAAAGACAGAGACAGACAGAGACACGAACAGATAGACAGAGAGACACCGAGACAGATAGACAGACACCCACCCAGACAGACAGACACACAAACAGACACCCATACAGACAGAGACACAGACAGACAACCAGACAGAGACACTCAACTCAACTCAACTCAAACTTTATTTATGAAGCACATTTAAAACAACCAAGGTTGACCAAAGTGCTGTACAGGTTAATACATATAATATACATGTAAAACATAAAGTGCCATAGATACAAGAAGTTACGATAAATTTTTAAGATACTTAAACTTGGTTAAAAGCCAGGGAGAAAAAGTGTGTTTTAAGGGAGGATTTAAAAACCTCAAATGATCCGGCAGATCGGATGTGCCAGGGCAAGTTATTCCATAGCCTAGGGGCCGCCGATATCCAGACACAGACAGATATCCAGACAGACAGAGACACCGAAAGACACCCAGAAAAAGAGACAGAGAGACACCCAGACAGAGAGAGACCCAGGCAGATAGACAGACACCCACCCAGACAGAGAAAGTCACAGACAGACAGACACCCAGACAGACAGACAGACAGACAGAGAGACACCCAAACGGACAGACAGAGACACAGACAGACAGACAGACACCCAGACAGACAGACAGAGAGACACCCAGACAGACAGAGAGACAGACAGTCACCCAGAAAAAGACACAGACATCCAAGACAGAGAGAGACCGAGACAGATAGACAGACACCCACCCGGACAGACAGACACCCAGACAGACAGAGACACAGACAGAGACACAGACTGATATCCAGGCAGACAGAGACACCCAGACAGAGAGAGTCCCAGGCAGATAGACAGACACCCACCCAGACAGACAAAGTCACAGACAGACAGACATCCAGACAGACAGACAGAGAGACACCCAGACAGACAGAGTCATAGACAGACAGACAGACAGAGAGACACCCAAACAGACAGAGACACGGACAGACAGAGACACAGACAGACACCCAAGCAGGCAGAGACACAGACAGACAGACACCCAGGCAGACAGATCGACAGACAGACAGACACAGACATACACCCAGACAGAGACACAGACAGATACCCAGACGGAGAAGCAGACAGAGACACAGACAGACACCCAGAAAAAGAGACAGACAGACACCCAGACAGAGGGAGACCCAAGCAGATGGACAGACACCCACCCAGACAGAAAGACAGTCACAGACAGACAGACACCCAGACAGAGACACAGACAGACACACACCCAGACAGATAAACAGACAGACAGCCAGACAGAGACGCAGACAGAGACACAAACAGACATCCAGAAAAAGACACAGACATCCAGCCAGACAGAGACACAGACAGATAGACAGACGGACAGACAGAGACACAGACAGACACCCAGAAAAAGACACAGACAGACAGAGACACAGACAGACTGACAGCCAGACAGACATAGACATGGACAGAGAGACACCCAGACAGACAGAGACATGGACAGACACCCAGGCAGACAGAGACACAGACAGATAGACAGACAAACAGACAAAGACACAGACAGACAGACAGACAGAGACACAGAAAGACACCCAGAAAAACACACAGACAGACAGACAGACAGAGACACGGACAGACGGACACCCAAACAGATAGACACACAGACAGACACCCAGACAGAGAGAGACCCAGGCAGATAGACAGACACCCGCCCAGACAGACAAAGTCACAGACAGAGAGACACCCAAACGGACAGAGACGCGGACAGACAGAGACACAGACAGACACCCAGGCAGACAGAGACAAAGACAGATAGACAGACGGATAGAGAAACAGACAGAGACACAGACAGACAGACAGACAGACAGGTAGACAGAGACACAGACATAGACACAGACAGACACCCAGATAGACAGACATATACACAGACAGACACCCAGAAAAACACACAGACAGACGGACAGATAGACAGACAGAGACACGGACAGACAGACACCCAAACAGACAGAGACACAGACAGACACCCAGACAGAGAGAGACCCAGGCAGATAGACAGACACCCGCCCAGACAGACAAAGTCACAGACAGACAGACAGCCAAACAGACAGAGACACAGATAGACGACCAGACAGAGACACAGACAGACATCCAGGCAGACAGAGACACAGAAAGACACCCAGAAAAAGAGACAGACAGACACCCAGAGAGAGAGAGAGACCCAGGCAGATAGACAGACACCCACGCAGACAGGCAAAGTCACAGAGAGACAGACACCCAGACTGACAGAGACATAGACAGACAGACAGAGAGACAGACATACACCTGGACAGA
Organism: Argyrosomus regius; assembly: GCA_946959425.1. Lineage (NCBI taxonomy): Eukaryota > Metazoa > Chordata > Actinopteri > Sciaenidae > Argyrosomus > Argyrosomus regius. Next base: position 27,192,212 of record OX336894.1, read on the forward strand.
CAGACACCCAGACAGACAGTGTCACAAACAGACAGACACCCAGACAGACAGACAGAGAGACACCCAAATGGACAGACAGACACCCAGACAGACAGAGACACAGACAGACACCCAGACAGAGTCACAGACAGACCGACACCCAGACAGACAGACAGACAGACAGACAGAGAGACACCCAAACGGACAGAGACATGGACAGACAGAGAGACAGACAGACAGACACAGACAGACACCCAGGCAGACAGAGACAAAGACAGATATACAGACACCCACGCAGACAGACAGACACCCAGACAGACAGAGACACAGACAGACAACCAGACAGAGACACAGACAGATATCCAGGCAGACAGAGTCACAGAAAGACACCCAGAAAAAGAGACAGAGAGACAGACACTCAGACAGAGAGACACCCACCCAGACAGATAGAGACACATACAGACACCCAGACAGAGAAACAGACAGACAGACACACAGTGACACAGACAGACACCCACCCAGACAGACAGAGACACATACAGACACCCAGACACCCACCCAGACAGACAGAGACACATACAGACACCCAGACACCCACCCAGACAGATAGAGACACAGACAGACACCCAGACACCCACCCAGGCAGACAGAGACACGGACAGAAACACCCAGACAGACAGAGACACGGAAAGACACCCAGAAAAAGACACAGACAGACAGACAGACAGATAGACAGATAGAGACACGAACAGACTGACACCTAGACAGACAGAGACAAGGAAAGACACCCAGAAACGCATGTAGACAGAGACACAACCAGAAACCCAGAGAAAGACACAGACAGACAGACAGACACACAGACAGAGTGACACCCAGACAGACAGAGACACGGACGGACAGACAGACAGACAGACAGACAGACAGACACGGACAGACAGACAGCCAGGGACACGGAAAGACACCCAGAAAAAGACACAGACAGACAGATAGACAGACAGACAGACAGAGACACGGAGAGACTGACAGACAGAGAAACAGAGAGACAACCAGATAGGGAAACAGACAGAAACGCATGTAGACAGAGACACAGACAGAAAACCAGAAAAAGACACAGACACCAGAAAGACAGACAGACAGACAGACAGACTGACAGAGACACAGGTAAACAGACAGAGACACAGACAGACAGACAGACAGACAGACTGACAGAGACACAGACAGGCACACAGACAGACTGAGACACAGACAGACAGATAGACAGATAGACAGACAGACAGACAGACAGAGAAACAGACTGACTGAGACACAGGTAAACAGACAGAGACACAGACAGACACCCAGACAGGCAGAGACACGGAAAGACACCCAGGCAGACAAAGAGACAGACAGACAGAGACACAGAGGCATGGACAGACTGACAGTCATACAGACAGAGACACGGACAGACAGAGAAACAGACAAACACCCAGATAGACAGAGACACAGAGAAACAAACAGAAACGCATGTAGACAGAGACACAGACAGAAACCCAGAAAAAGACACAGACAGACAGACAGACAGACAGACACACGGACAGAGTGACACCCAGACAGACAGAGACACGGACAGACAGACAGACAGACAGACAGACAGACACGGACAGACAGACACCCAGACAGCCAGGGACACGGAAAGACACCCAGAAAAAGACACAGACAGACAGATAGACAAACAGACAGAGACATGGACAGACTGACAGACAGAGAAACAGAGAGACAACCAGACGGAGAAACAGACAGAAACGCATGTAGACACAGACACAGACAGAAGCGCATGTAGACAGAGACACAGACAGAAACCCAGAAAAAGACACAGACAGACAGAGACACAGACAGATAGACAGACAGGCAGAGACACGGAAAGACACCCAGAAAAAGAGACAGACAGACACCCAGACAGACAGAGAGACAGACAGACAGAGAGACAGAGGCATGGACAGACTGACAGTCATACAGACAGAGACACGGACAGACAGAGACACAGACTGACAGAGACAGAGACAGACACCCAGGCAGACAGAGACACAGACAGACACCCAGAAAAAGACACAGACAGACACCCAGGCAGACAGACAGACAGACAGACAGAGAGACAGAGGCACGGACAGACTGACACTCATACAGACAGAGGCACAGACAGACAGACACCCAGACAGGCAGAGACACGGAAAGACACCCAGAAAAAGAGACAGACAGACACCCAGGCAGACAGAGAGACAGAGGCACGGACAGACTGACACTCATACAGACAGAGACACGGACAGACAGACACCCAGACAGGCAGAGACACGGAAAGACACCCAGAAAAAGAGACAGACAGACAGATAGACACGCAGACAGAGACACAGACAGATAAGAAGACACCCACCCAGACAGACAGAGACCCATACAGACAGAGACACAGACAAAACACAGACAGCAGACAACCAGAAAAAGGCTCAGACAGAAAGACAGATGGACAGAGACACGGACAGACAGAGACACAGACAGACAGGCAGACAGACACCCAGGCCGACACCCAGAAAATAACAGACACCCAGGCAGACAGAGACATGGACAGACACCCAGAAAAAGACACAGACAGACACCCAGGCACACAGAGACACAGACAGACACCCAGGCAGACAGAGAGACAGAGAGACAGAGGCACGGACAGACTGACACTCATACAGACAGAGACACGGACAGACAGACACCTAGACAGGCAGAGACACGGAAAAACACCCAGAAAAATAGACAGACAGACAGCTAGGCAGGCAGACAGAGACACAGACAGATAGGCAGACACCCACCCATACAGACAGAGACACAGACAGACACACAGATAGCAGACACCCGGAAAAAGACACAGACAGACAGATAGACAGACACAGACACAGAGACACAGAAAGACAATCAGACAGAGAAACAGACAGAAACGCATGTAGACAGAGACACAGACAGACAGACAGACAGACAGACAGACAGAGACACAACCAGACAGAGCAACAGACAGAAACCCATGTAGACAGAGACACAGACAGAAACCCAGAAAAAGACACAGACAGACAGACACACACACGGACAGAGTGACACCCAGACAGACAGAGACACGGACGGACAGAAAGACAGACACGGACAGACAGACACCCAGACAGCCAATGACACGGAAAGACACCCAGAAAAAGACACAGACAGACAGATAGACAGAGAAACAGAGAGACAACCAGACAGAGAAACAGGCAGAAACGCATGTAGACAGAGACACAGAAAGACAGAGACACGGAAAGACACCCAGACAGACAGAGACATGGACACACTGACAGACAGAGAAACAGAGAGACAACCCAGAAACAGACACCCAGAAAAAGACACAGACAGACAGACAGACAGACAGAGACACGGACAGACTGACAGACAGAGAGACAACCAGACAGACAGACAGACAGAGAAACAGACTGACTGAGACACAGGTAAACAGACAGAGACACAGACAGACACCCAGACAGGCAGAGACACGGAAAGACACCCAGAAAAAGAGACACACAGACACCCAGGCAGACAAAGAGAAAGACAGACAGAGACACAGAGGCATGGACAGACTGACAGTCATACAGACAGAGACACGGACAGACAGACAGATAGACAGATAGAGACACAGACAGACACCCAGGCAGACAGAGACACAGACAGACACCCAGAAAAAGACACAGACAGACAGACAGACAGATAGACAGGTAGAGAAACGGACAGACTGACACCTAGACAGAAAGAGACACAGACAGAAACACCCAGACAGACAGAGACACGGAAAGACACCCAGAAAAAGACAGAGACAGACAGATAGACACACAGACAGAGACACGGACAGACTGACAGACAGAGAAACAGAGAGACAACCAGATAGAGAAACAGACAGAAACGCATGTAGACAGAGACACAGACAGAAAACCAGAAAAAGACACAGACAGAGACACAGAAAGACAGAGACACGGAAAGACACCCAGGCAGACAGAGACACTGACAGACTGACAGACAGAGAAACAGAGAGACAACCCAGAAACAGAGACAGACACCAGACAGACAGACAGACAGACAAACAGACAGACTGACAGAGGCACAGGTAAACAGACAGAGACACAGACAGGCACACAGACAGACTGAGACACAGACAGACACCCAGAAAAAGACACAGACAGAGACACAGAAAGACAGAGACACGGAAAGACACCCAGGCAGACAGAGACACTGACAGACTGACAGACAGAGAAACAGAGAGACAACCCAGAAACAGAGACAGACACCAGACAGACAGACAGACAGACAGACAGAGACAGACTGACACCCAGACAGACAGAGACATGGACAGAGGGACACCCAGACAGACAGAAGAACGGAAAGACACCCAGACAGACAGAGACACGGACAGAAACACCCAGACAGACACAGACACGGAAAGACACCCAGTAAAAGACACAGACAGACAAACAGACAGACAGATAGAGACACGGACAGACTGACACCTAGATAGACAGAGACATGGACAGACAGACACCCAGACAGACAGACACAAGGAAAGACACCCAGAAAAAGACACACACAGATAGATAGACAGACAGGGACACGGACAGACTGACAGACAGAGAAACAGACAAACACCCAGGTAGACAGAGACACAGAGAAACAGACAGAAACGCATGTAGACAGAGACACAGACAGAAACCCAGAAAAAGACACAGAGAGACAGACAGACACACGGACACACTGACACCCAGACAGACAGATACACGGACAGACTGACAGACAGAGAAACAGAGAGACAACCAGACAGAGAAACAGACAGAAACGCATGTAGACAGAGACACAGACAGAAACGCATGTAGACAGAGACACAGACAGAAACCCAGAAAAAGACACACACAGACAGAGACACAGAAAGACAGAGACACAGAAAGACACCCAGGCAGTCAGACACACAGACAGATAGACAGACAGGCAGAGACACGGAAATACACCCAGAAAAAGAGACAGACAGACACCCAGGCAGACAGAGAGACAGACAGACAGAGAGACAGAGGCATGGACAGACTGACAGTCATACAGACAGAGACACGGACAGACAGAGACACAGACAGACAGACTGACAGAGACACAGACAGACACCCAGGCAGACAGAGACACAGACAGACAGACAGACAGACACCCAGACAGACAGACAGATAGACAGAGACACAACCAGACAGAGAAACAGACAGAAACGCATGTAGACAGAGACACAGACAGAAACCCAGAAAAAGACAGAGACAGACAGAGACACAGACAGATAGACAGACAGACACACAGACAGACAGACAGACAGACAGACAGACAGACAGACAGGCAGACAGACAGAGACACGGCCAGACTGACAGACAGAGAAACAGAGACAACCAGACAGAGACACAGACAGAAACCCAGAAAAACACACATACAGACAGAGACACGGACAGACAGAGAAACAGACAGACAGATAGACAGATAGAGACACATACAGACAAACAGACAGATAGACAGATAGAGACACGGACAGACAGAGACACAGACAGACAGGCAGACAGACACCCAGGCAGACAGAGACACGGACAGACACCCAGAAAAAGACACAGACAGACACCCAGGCACACAGACACACAGACAGACACCCAGAAAAAGACACAGACAGACGCCCAGGCAGACAGAGAGACAGAGCGACAGAGGCACGGACAGACTGACACTCATACAGACAGAGACACGGACAGACAAACACCCAGACAGGCAGAGACACGGAAAGACACCCAAGAAAAGAGACAGACAGACAGATAGGCAGGCAGACGGAGACACAGACAGATAGGAAGACACCCACCCAGACAGACAGAGACAACCAGACAGAGACACAGACAGAAACCCAGAAAAACACACATACAGACAGAGACACGGACAGACAGAGAAACAGACAGACAGATAGACAGATAGAGACACATACAGACAAACAGACAGATAGACAGATAGAGACACGGACAGACAGAGACACAGACAGACAGGCAGACAGACACCCAGGCAGACAGAGACACGGACAGACACCCAGAAAAAGACACAGACAGACACCCAGGCACACAGACACACAGACAGACACCCAGAAAAAGACACAGACAGACGCCCAGGCAGACAGAGAGACAGAGCGACAGAGGCACGGACAGACTGACACTCATACAGACAGAGACACGGACAGACAAACACCCAGACAGGCAGAGACACGGAAAGACACCCAAGAAAAGAGACAGACAGACAGATAGGCAGGCAGACGGAGACACAGACAGATAGGAAGACACCCACCCAGACAGACAGAGACCCATACAGACAGAGACACAGACAGAAACACAGACAGCAGACACCCAGAAAAAGACTCAGACAGATAGACAGACAGAAAGACAGACAGACTTAGACACGGACAGACAGAGACACAGACAGACAGGCAGACAGACACCCAGGCAGACAGAGACACGGACAGACACCCAGAAAAAGACACAGACAGACACCCAGGCACACAGAGACACAGACAGACACCCAGAAAAAGAGACAGACAGACAGGCAGACAGAGACACAGACAGATAGGAAGACACCCACCCAGACAGACAGAGACCCATACAAACAGAGACACAGACAGAAACACAGACAGCAGACACCCAGAAAAAGACTCAGACAGATAGACAGACAGAAAGACAGACAGACTTAGACACGGACAGACAGAGACACAGACAGACAGGCAGACAGACAGACACCCAGGCAGACACCCAGAAAATAACAGACACCCAGGCACACAGAGACACAGACAGACACCCATAAAAAGACACAGACAGACAAACAGACAGACAGATAGACAGATAGAGACACGGATAGACTGACACCTAGACAGACAGAGACACTGACAGAAACACCCGGACAGACAGACACATGGAAAGACACCCAGAAAAAGACACAGACAGACAAACAGACAGACAGATAGAGACACGGACAGACTGACACCTAGATAGACAGTGACATGGACAGACACCCAAAAAAAGACACACACAGATAGATAGACAGACAGAGACACGGACAGACTGACAGACAGAGAAACAGATAAACACCCAGGTAGACAGAGACACAGATAAACAGACAGAAACGCATGTAGACAGAGACACAGACAGAAACCCAGAAAAAGACACAGAGAGACAGACAGACACACGGACAGACTGACACCCAGACAGACAGAGACACGGACAGACAGACAGACAGACAGACAGACAGTCAGAGACATGGAAAGACACCCAGGAAAAGACACAGACAGACAGACAGACAGAGACATGGACAGACAGCCAGAGACACGAAAAGACACAGACAGACAGATAGACAGCCAGAGACACGGACAGACAGACACCCAGACAGCCAGAGACACGGAAAGACACCCAGAAAAAGACACAGATGGACAGATAAACAGACAGAGACACAGACAGACTGACAGACAGAGAAACAGAGAGACAACCAGACAGAGAAACAGACAGAAACGCATGTAGACAGAGACACAGACAGAAACCCAGAAAAAGACACAGACAGACAGAGACACAGAAAGACACCCAGGCAGACAGACACACAGACAGATAGACAGACAGGCAGAGACACGGAAAGACACCCAGAAAAAGAGACAGACAGACACGCAGGCAGACAGAGACACAGACAGACAGAGAAACAGAGACAGGACAGACTGACAGACAGACAGACAGACACAGAAAGACAGAGACACAGAAAGACACCCAGACAGACAGAGACAAGGACAGACTGACAGACAGCAGAAACAGAGAGACAACCCAGAAACAGACACCCAAAAAAAGACACAGACAGACAGATAGACAGACAGAGACAGACAGACAGACAGACAGACAGACAGAGAAACAGACAAGACAAACAGACAGACAGACAGACAGACAAACAGACTGACTGACACACAGGTAAACAGACAGAGCACAGACAGACAGACACCCAGACAGGCAGAGACACGGAAAGACACCCAGAAAAAAGACACCAAGACAGACAAAGAGACAGACAGACAGAGACACAGAGGCATGGACAGACTGACAGTCATACAGACAGAGACACGGACAGACACAGACAGACAGACAGACAGACAGACACACAGACAGACACACAGGCAGACAGAGACACAGACAGACACCCAGACAAACAGACAGACAGACAGACACCCAGGCAGACAGAGACACAGACAGACACCCATAAAAAGACACCCAGACAGACACACAGGCAGACAGACAGACAGAGGCACGGACAGACTGACACCCAGACAGACAGAGACACAGACAGACAGACAGACAGACAGGCAGCAGAGACAGAGACACAGACAGACACCCAGAAAAAGACAGACAGACACACACCCAGACAGACAGAGACACGGACAGACAGAGACACAGACAGACAGGCAGACAGACACCCAGGCAGACACGACAGAAAATAACAGACACCCAGGCAGACAGAGACACGGACAGACACCCAGAAAAAGACACAGACAGACACCCAGGCAGACAGAGACAGACAGACAGACAGAGGCACAGGACAGACTGACACTCATACAGACAGAGACAGACAGACAGACAGACACAGACAGATAGACAGACACCCAGAAAAAGACACACACAGACAGATAGACAGACAGACACACAGACAGAGACAGACAGACAGACAGAGAGACAACCAGACAGAGAAGACAGACAGAAACGCATGTAGACAGAGACACAGACAGACAGACAGACAGACAGACAGACAGAGACACGGACAGACTGACACCCAGACAGACAGAGACACGGACAGACAGACACACAGACAGACAGAGACACGGAAAGACACCCAGAAAAAGACACAGACAGACAGATAGACAGACACAGACACAGACAGACAGACAGACAGACAGACAGACAGAGAAACAGACAGAAACAGACAGGCAGACAGAGACACAGACAGAAACCCAGAAAAAGACACAGACAGACAGAAGACACAGACAGACAGACACCCAGACAGACAGAACAGACACAGACAGATAGACAGACAGGCAGAGACACGGAAAGACACCCAGAAAAAGAGACAGACAGACACGACAGAGCAGACAGAGAGACAGACAGACAGAGAGACAGAGACACGGACAGACTGACAGTCATACAGACAGACTGACAGACAGACACCCAGACAGACTCCCAGAGACACAGACAGACAAGACAGAAAAAGACACAGACAGACACCCAGGCAGACAGAGAGACAGAGGCAGACAGGACAGACAGACACACATACAGACAGAGGCACAGACAGACAGACACCCAGACAGGCAGAGACACGGAAAGACACCCAGAAAAAGACACAGACAGACACCCAGGCAGACAGAGAGACAGACAGAGACACAGACAGACAGACGACACCAGACAGACAGAGACACAGACAGACACACACAGAAACAGACAGACAGACACCCAGACAGACAGAGACAGACAGACAGACAGACAGACAGACACCCACCCAGACAGACAGAGACACAGACAGACAGAGACACGACCAGACAGACAGAGACAAGGAAAGACACCCAGAAAAAGACACACACAGATAGATAGACAGACAGAGACACGGACAGACTGAACAGACAGAGAAACAGACAGAAACGCATGTAGACAGAGACACAGACAGAAACCCAGAAAAAGACACGGACAGACAGACACCCAGACAGACAGAGACACGGACAGACAGACAGACAGACAGACAGACACGGACAGACAGACACCCAGACAGACAGGGACACGGAAAGACACCCAGAAAAAGACACAGACAGACAGATAGACAGACACCCACCCATACAGACAGAGACACAGACAGACACACAGATAGCAGACACCCAGAAAAAGACACAGACAGACAGATAGACAGACACAGACACAGACACAGAGACACAGACAGACACCCAGACAGCCAGAGACACGGAAAGACACCCAGAAAAAGACACAGATAGACAGACAAACAGACAGAGACACGGACAGACTGACAGACAGAGAAACAGAGAGACAACCAGACAGAGAAACAGACAGAAACGCATGTAGACAGAGACACAGACAGACAGACAGACACAGACAGACAGAACAGACACGGACAGACAGACACCCAGACAGACAGAGACACGGAAAGACACCCAGAAAAAGACACAGACAGACAGATGGACAGAAAGACAGAGACACGGAAAGACACCAGACAGACAGACAGAGACATGGACAGACTGACAGACAGAGAAACAGAGAGACAACCAGACAGACAGACAGACAGAGAAACAGACTGACTGAGACACAGGTAAACAGACAGAGACACAGACAGACACCCAGACAGGCAGAGACACGGAAAGACACCCAGAAAAAGAGGAGACACCCAGGCAGACAAAGAGACAGACAGACAGAGACACAGAGGCATGGACAGACTGACAGTCATACAGACAGAGACACGGACAGACAGAGACACAGACAGACAGACAGACAGACAGATAGAGACACAGACAGACACCCAGGCAGACAGAGACACAGACAGACACCCAGAAAAAGACACAGACAGACAGACAGACAGACAGAGACAGACAGACACCCAGACAGACAGAAAGACAGACAGACAGACAGACAGACAGAGACACAGACAGACACCAGACAGACACAGACAGACAGACAGACAGACAGAGACACAGACACAGACAGACTGACACCCAGACAGACAGAGACACGGACAGAAACACCCAGACAGACAGAGACACGGAAAGACACCCAGAAAAAGACACAGACAGACAAACAGACAGACAGACAGACAGATAGAAAGACACCCCGGACAGACTGACACCTAGACAGACAGAGACACTGACAGAAACACCCAGACAGACAGACACATGGAAAGACACCCAGAAAAAGACACAGACAGACAAACAGACAGACAGATAGAGACACGGACAGACTGACACCTAGATAGACAGAGACATGGACAGACAGACACCCAGACAGACAGACAGACAGACAGAGAAACAGACTGACTGAGACACAGGTAAACAGACAGAGACACAGACAGACACCCAGACAGGCAGAGACACGGAAAGACACCCAGAAAAAGAGACACCCAGGCAGACAAAGAGACAGACAGACAGAGACACAGAGGCATGGACAGACTGAGACACAGATAGACAGACAGATAGACAGATAGAGACACAGACAGACACCCAGGCAGACAGAGACACAGACAGACACCCAGAAAAAGACACAGACAGACAGACAGACAGACAGACAGAGACAGACTGACACCCAGACAGACAGAAGAACGGAAAGACACCCAGGCAGACAGAGACACAGACAGACAGACAGACAGACAGACAGACAGAGACACAGACACAGACACAGACAGACTGACACCCAGACAGACAGAGACACGGACAGAAACACCCAGACAGACAGAGACACGGAAAGACACCCAGAAAAAGACACAGACAGACAAACAGACAGACAGACAGACAGATAGAGACACGGACAGACTGACACCTAGACAGACAGAGACACTGACAGAAACACCCAGACAGACAGACACATGGAAAAACACCCAGAAAAAGACACAGACAGACAAACAGACAGACAGATAGAGACACGGACAGACTGACACCTAGATAGACAGAGACATGGACAGACAGACACCCAGACAGACAGAGACAAGGAAAGACACCCAGAAAAAGACACACACAGATAGATAGACAGACAGAGACACGGACAGACTGACAGACAGAGAAACAGATAAACACCCAGGTAGACAGAGACACAGAGAGACAGACAGAAACGCATGTAGACAGAGACACAGACAGAAACCCAGAAAAAGACACAGAGAGACAGACAGACACACGGACAGACTGACACCCAGACAGACAGAGACACGGACAGACAGACAGACAGACAGACAGTCAGAGACATGGAAAGACACCCAGGAAAAGACACAGACAGACAGACAGACAGAGACATGGACAGACAGACACCCAGACAGCCAGAGACACAGGAGACACCCGGAAAAAGACACAGACAGACAGATAGACAGCCAGAGACACGGACAGACAGACACCCAGACAGCCAGAGACACGGACAGACAGACACCCAGACAGCCAGAGACACGGAAAGACACCCAGAAAAAGACACAGATGGACAGATAAACGGACAGAGACACGGACAGACTGACAGACAGAGAAACAGAGAGACAACCAGACAGAGAAACAGACAGAAACGCATGTAGACAGAGACACAGACAGAAACCCAGAAAAAGACACAGACAGACAGAGACACAGAAAGACACCCAGGCAGACAGACACACAGACAGATAGACAGACAGGCAGAGACACGGAAAGACACCCAGAAAAAGAGACAGACAGACACCCAGGCAGACAGAGAGACAGACAGACAGAGAGACAGAGGCATGGACAGACTGACAGTCATACAGACAGAGACACGGACAGACAGAGACACAGACAGACAAACTGATAGAGACACAGACAGACACCCAGGCAGACAGAGACACAGATAGACAGACAGACAGACAGACACCCAGACAGACAGACAGACAGACACCCAGACAGACAGACAGACAGACAGAGACACAACCAGACAGAGAAACAGACAGAAACGCATGTAGACAGAGACACAGACAGAAACCCAGAAAAAGACAGAGACAGAAAGAGACACAGAGAGATAGACAGACACAGACAGACAGAGAGACAGACAGAGACACAACCACACAGAGAAACAGACAGAAACGCATGTAGACAGAGACACAGACAGAAACCCAGAAAAAGACAGAGACAGACAGAGACACAGACAGACAGACAGACAGACAGACAGAGACACGGCCAGACTGACAGACAGAGAAACAGAGACAACCAGACAGAGACACAGACAGAAACCCAGAAAAACACACATACAGACAGAGACACGGACAGACAGAGAAACAGACAGACAGATAGACAGATAGAGACACATACAGACAACCAGACAGATAGACAGATAGAGACACGGACAGACAGAAACACAGACAGACACCCAGGCAGACACCCAGAAAATAACAGACACCCAGGCAGACAGAGACACGGACAGACACCCAGAAAAAGACACAGACAGACACCCAGGCACACAGAGACACAGACAGACACCCAGGCACACAGAGACACAGACAGACGCCCAGGCAGACAGAGAGACAGAGCGACAGAGGCACGGACAGGCTGACACTCATACAGACAGAGACACAGACAGACACACAGATAGCAGACACCCAGAAAAAGACACAGACAGACAGATAGACAGACACAGACACAGAGACACAGAGAGACAACCAGACAGAGAAACAGACAGAAACGCATGTAGACAGAGACACAGACAGACACGCATAGACAGACAGAGACACAGACAGAAACGCATGTAGACAGAGACACAGACAGAAACCCAGAAAAAGACACAGACAGACAGAGACACAGAAAGACAGAGACACAGAAAGACACCCAGGCAGACAGACACACAGACAGACAGACAGACAGGCAGAGACACGGAAAGACACCCAGAAAAAGAGACAGACAGACACCCAGGCAGACAGAGAGACAGACAGACAGAGAGACAGAGGCATGGACAGACTGACAGTCATACAGACAGAGACACGGACAGACAGAGACACAGACAGACAGACTGACAGAGACACAGACAGACACCCAGGCAGACAGAGACACAGACAGACACCCAGAAAAAGACACAGATAGACACCCAGGCAGACAGAGAGACAGACAGACAGAGAGACAGAGGCACGGACAGACTGACACTCATACAGACAGAGACACGGAAAGACACCCAGAAAAAGAGACAGACAGACATCCAGGCAGACAGAGAGACAGAGGCACGGACAGACTGACACTCATACAGACAGAGACACGGACAGACAGACACCCAGACAGGCAGAGACACAGAAAGACACCCAGAAAAAGAGACAGACAGACAGGCAGACAGAGACACAGACAGATAGGAAGACACCCACCCAGACAGACAGAGACCCATACAGACAGAGACACAGACAGAAACACAGACAGCAGACACCCAGAAAAAGACTCAGACAGATAGACAGACAGAAAGACAGACAGACAGAGACACGGACAGACAGAGACACAGACAGACAGGCAGACAGACACCCAGGCAGACACCCAGAAAATAACAGACACCCAGGCAGACAGAGACACGGACAGACACCCAGAAAAAGACACAGACAGACGCCCAGGCAGACAGAGAGACAGAGAGACAGAGGCACGGACAGACTGACACTCATACAGACAGAGACACGGACAGACAGACACCCAGACAGGCAGAGACACGGAAAGACACCCAAGAAAAGAGACAGACAGACAGACAGATAGGCAGGCAGATGGAGACACAGACAGATAGGCAGACACCCACCCATACAGACAGAGACACAGACAGACACACAGATAGCAGACACCCAGAAAAAGACACACACAGACAGACAAATAGACAGACACAGACACAGAGACACAGAGAGACAACCAGACAGAGAAATAGACAGAAACGCATGTAGACAGAGACACAGACAGACACCCAGGCAGACAGAGAGACAGAGGCACGGACAGACTGACACTCATACAGACAGAGACACGGACAGACAGACAGACAGACAGGCAGAGACACGGAAAGACACCCAGAAAAAGACACAGACAGACAGATAGACAGACACAGACACAGAGACACAGAGAGACAACCAGACAGAGAAATAGACAGAAACGCATGTAGACAGAGACACAGACAGAAACGCATGTAGACAGAGACACAGACAGAAACCCAGAAAAAGACACAGACAGACAGAGACACAGAAAGACACCCAGGCAGACAGAGATACAGACAGATAGACAGACAGGCAGAGACACGGTAAGACACCCAGAACAAGAGACAGACAGACACCCAGGCAGACAGAGAGACAGACATACAGAGAGACAGAGGCATGGACAGACTGACAGTCATACAGACAGACTGACAGAGACACAGACAGACTCCCAGAGACACAGACAGACTCCCAGAAAAGGACACAGACAGACACCCAGGCAGACAGAGAGACAGAGGCAAGGACAGACTGCCACTCATACAGACAGAGGCACAGACAGACCGACACCCAGACAGGCAGAGACACGGAAAGACACCCAGAAAAAGAGACAGAGAGACACCCAGGCAGACAGAGAGACAGAGGCACGGACAGACTGACACTCATACAGACAGAGCCACAGACAGATACACAGAAAGACACAGACAGACACCCAGACAGAGAGAGACCCAGACAGATAGGCAGACACCCACCCAGACAGACAGAGTCACAGACAGACAGACGCCCAGACAGACAGAGACAAGGAAAGACACCCAGAAAAAGACACACACAGATAGATAGACAGACAGAGACACGGACAGACTGAAAGACAGAGAAACAGACAGAAACGCATGTAGACAGAGACACAGACAGAAACCCAGAAAAAGACACGGACAGAGTGACACCCAGTCAGACAGAGACACGGACGGACAGACAGACAGACAGACACGGACAGACAGACACCCAGACAGCCAGGGACACGGAAAGACACCGAGAAAAAGACACAGACAGACAGATAGACAGACACCCACCCATACAGACAGAGACACAGACAGACACACAGATAGCAGACACCCAGAAAAAGACACAGACAGACAGATAGACAGACACAGACACAGACACAGAGACACAGACAGACACCCAGACAGCCAGAGACACGGAAAGACACCCAGAAAAAGACACAGATAGACAGATAAACAGACAGAGACACGGACAGACTGACAGACAGAGAAACAGAGAGACAACCAGACAGAGAAACAGACAGAAACGCATGTAGACAGAGACACAGACAGACAGACAGACAGACAGACAGACAGGCAGACAGGCAGACAGACGGACGGACGGACGGACGGACGGACACGGACAGACACGGACAGACACGGACAGAGACAAGGAAAGACACCCAAAAAAAGACACACACAGATAGATAGACAGACAGAGACACGGACAGACTGACACCCAGACAGACAGAGACACGGACAGACTGACAGACAGAGAAACAGATAAACACCCAGGTAGACAGAGACACAGAGAAACACCCAGGTAGACAGAGACACAGAGAAACAGACAGAGACACAGACAGACACACACACACACACACACACACGGACAGAGTGACACCCAGACAGACAGACAGACAGACACGGACAGACTGACACCCAGACAGACAGAGACAAGGAAAGACGCCTGAAAAAAGACACACACAGATAGATAGACAGACAGAGACACGGACAGACTGACAGACAGAGAAACAGATAAACACCCAGGTAGACAGACACACAGAGAAACAGACAGAGACCCAGAAAAAGACACAGACAGACACACACACACACACGGACAGAGTGACACCCAGACAGACAGAGACACGGACGGACAGACAGACAGACAGACACGGACAGACAGACACCCAGACAGCCAATGACACGGAAAGACACCCAGAAAAAGACACAGA